>CAUYPO010082060.1:0-37576 GCA_963574435.1 Cheirogaleus major | reverse complement strand
GCTAAAACTTGAGTTCAATTCATAATGACAAAGCCTGTAAGTCTGTGATTTTAAGTCCATCTGGACAACCAAGTTTAAAAATGGTCATTATGAAAACACAAAAACATTGGTGAGGATGGGACATGCAAAGAATTGAATTGCGAATATATATCCCATGTCTCTCTCTCTTTTTCTCTCTCTCTCTCTCTCACACACACACACATAATGGGTAGAGAGAAAGTGTGTGGGCAATAATATTAAAATTAGAATGGAAAAACTGAATCCAAGGCCAGACTGTAATAATATCTATGGCATATAAGCTTTTTGCATAGAGAAGGACCATATGCTATTATTATTATCAATTTTAAATAGTAATATTTCCCTGAATACTCACATGAAACATGCTGGATTGGAGAAAGATTTCTTACAAAAACCTCACAGTAACTATCAAGTGTGTAACCCCTCTCTCCTTATTCCAGTTATTACTCCCAAGGTGACACAATGAGGGCCAGGTCCATTAACCCACAGGAGTTGTCAGGTAAAAAGTAAGAAATAAAATGATTTCTCTCTACTTACAAAGGGGATGGAGGTAATCTTCCTCTCTCCTTCCTGAAAAGGTTTCCTCCCTACTCCAGTCCTTTGATTTTCTAATAAGTCTTCAGGAGCACCTTAGGGGCTTAACCTAGGTGCTATGTCTGGTACTGCAACCAATTTGCCCTCTCAGAGAGATAAGAAAAGTTGTATTATCCTTTAGGATCTGAGCAATTAACTGGAGAAATGACTACAGACCTAATTCTGGTGGTTATGTGAAAAGTCTCAGGAGGCTAAGACTATCAGAAGAGCACTGAGAAATCCAGAAGGCCTTTAATTCCCCACAATAATGCTGCTTATATCTCATTTAATTCACAGTGATCCTGTCTCCCATATTCTCCTGCTTTCAATTTTTGCAGAAATTGTTGCATTTGTCCTCTTCAAAGTCACACAGTCTGAATTTGTCTATATGTTTCATTAAATTATGTTTTTATTCTTCATATATGTCTCATATTTCACATTAATAACAGTTAGCTCTGGGGTATTGACTAGTTTTAGATTCATTGATTTTGCCAAAAACACATAGATAGGATTGTTCTGTGTGCTTCACTGCAGGAAGCCCACACATTCACTATTTTTTTCTTATGATTTTAAGGTTGATCAGGTGCTCAGGTGGTGACAATGAATGTTTTCAACCATGAATGATCATTGTCTGTGTCAATTATTTCATTAGAAGTTGTGCTTAGTTACTTTTCTAATTCTATTATTTCTACACAGTTATCAGCTATATATATATACACACACATACACATACACACACACACACATACATGAGTATGTATGTGTGTATATGTGTGTGTATATATATATCACTCAAATGAACTCTTTTCTTGGGTCATTTAATTACTCAGAAATAATTCAGGGCAACATTTCTGATTTGCCCTGGTTACTGCTGCGAACACCTGCACTAGCATCTGGAAGCACTGGCAGGGACAGGGCAGCACTGTGAAAGGCAGGGAGAAAACAAAGCAAAGTTTAAGCTGTCTTTCTTCTCCTGATGTTTTCTTCCTCTGCTGCCAGCAACCCCTTTCCCATTCCACTGCCCTTAGCCTTCTAACATCTATGAAAGATAAGTCTCCATATATTTCAATGTGTTTTTTCTTTTCGTTTTATTTTGCTTTCAGCTTCCTCTGCTATTTCTTGCATGTGTGATGTGTCCTCCTATAGATCTTCCAGAGCTGATCTTTTTGAAGGGAGCCAGAAACCCAGGCCGAGGCTTTTAGAAATAAGACATTCCAAATAATGTAAGAAAATATATTACTTAGATTATAGAGGAGGTAACATTTAGAAAACTCAAATCTTACCAGAGGACAGAATATCTGAATGATATCCTAACAAAGCAAACTGATTCAGCAGTCAAGATTTATTTATTTTTTATGTTTAATACTTGGTTAGGACAGATATGTATAAGAATGTGAATTTCTTTTGGATATTTGAAAATACAGAGTTGTGGAAGAGGTAAGAGGTTTTGATTTGTGAAGCAATTAATCAGAAGGGAAGATGATGCCACAAGAGTAGAAACACATAAACGGAGGAGAAAAATAAGTTAAAAACATAATCTCTGGTTGTCCTTGTATCAGGGGGTAGAAAATGAAGCCAAAAGAGTGTATTTATGAGTTATAAAAATGTGAGGACATTTGAAAAGCAAATGGCTACTATATTGCAATTGTGACCCAGCTTAAGGACCAATGATATTCCGAATTGCATTCAAGTTCAATAACATCCTTAATTATATTAACAGATTCAGAAATTAATTCACATGGAAACAACTAATAACACAATAAACTATTTTGATCAAATTGACAAAATACTATTGGATACCTAATCTGTAGGAATACTTATGTAAAAATGTAGCACAGTTTTAGTACAAAATTAATGTCTCAAGGAAATTCTATTTGATGATAATATAGTGTGATGTTTCAAAGCCTTAAAATATACTCAATTTTAAAGTATGGATAACTACATTTTCTAAGAAGTATGCTTAGATTTTACTAATTAGTGAGAATTTTGACAGGTATTATGCTACCAAGTGTTTTGGGACACTCTTTGCTTTATGCTTCAGAAATTTTGTTTAGCATGATGAATTTAAATAGTACCCTTAACTTGCATACTTTTTATTCCCTTTAAAGTACATCTAATAAACTAAAAGCAGTGGGTGTGTTGTACAATCTAATTAGTTTTCAAGCTTCCTGTCAGTTTTGTTTTTCTACTAGTATGAGAAAACATGCTACATAAAGTTAATATGCCTCTCTTCAAGTTTTGTAAAGAACATTATAAAACTCTGGTGTTTAAGCTCAATATTTTTAAAAGTACATTGACTCTTTTAAGTCATCAGGGGAACATTTAGTGCAGTAGAGCAGTAATTCACTGAATTTCAGGCACTGGTGACTTAATGTAGTTAGTACAATGTAATTTACACTCAGGGAGTAGTTTATACACCTGGAAGGATCTAAACCATTGCCTACTTAATTGGCATGATTTTTTAAAGAGAGATGGAGTACCCTAATATTTACATGAAAAGAAAACTGGGATTAAATTACCTCTTCAAGGTCAGGGAAAAAATTAATTACTGAAGTAAGACTTGGAATTTTGTTCTCATTCTCAATGTTCTACTTAGCAAAATTCTGGATGTAGCATTAGTGTGATGTGAACTTATGTGAGTATAATTCTGGACTATGTTTAGGTGGTACTTTAAAAAGACATAGGGCAATGTAAAACACAACCCTAAAGTTATACAGAACATTTGCTGTCTACATAAGGGTCAAATTATAAAGTCAGCAAGTTATACAAATATCACAGTCAGGTTACCCTTGAACAATCTTTTTGAAAGATACCACTAAAGGGACCTGTATAATTCCTCTTAGGAATCCAACATAATCAGTTAGTTTTATATATTATAACATATTCTTATTTCCTTGAATACCAGATAAAAACTAGGTTTAATTTTTTAAATTAAAGCTGAAATAAAGTGAAAATTATATACTGTTGAACACTAGGATCATGTTTAGGGTGTTATGTTCCAACTTTGAGGATTAAGGAGAACTGTAATCAATTGAGGGTAAAGAAGTTTCAAATATCATATTTCATATGCATAAAATATAACTACTTATTTAAATGTATCTCTAGCTCTCTCAAAACATACACACTTGCACACACACACACACACCTAAAATATACAGATGAAAGCACAGATGACAATACATTGCAGGATGCAATTCTGCATATAATGTAACTACTAAAAACAAGACTAACAAATACAAATCACACCAAATTTAACAAACAAAACTTTAAATTCTGCTTCCATTTAAGTTGTAGAAAACCATGAGAATGTCTATCTTTCCGTTACAAAGAGAAAAAGATGGAAATATCTTCAAAATAATATATTCTTAGTCAGTCAAAAGATAGTGATCTCAAGGACATCATTTGAAACCAATTCCAAGGTGTAGCAAGTCCCTCCTAGGAGACAGGGGACAAATAAAATATTTCACTTATGCCAGAGTGGTGACAAAGTTTGCTATAAAGGCAAAAAAGTAAACATTTGAAGTTTCATACATTCTGCAAGCTTGAGCGGGGCTGCAGTGACAGTATGGAATATCTAGGAGTCACAGACACACTGGAGTCCACACTTGCTCAGCAGCTCTTTCTCATATGTCTTCACAAGGGACTAACAAATAATGCTAAGGACAAAGCAGGAAATTTAAGGTAGCCACTCCTTGGTGGTACTCTGAAGCAAACCTGTGTCTGCTCCTCAGTCTCATCTCTCATAAAGTGGCAAAGCCAGAAGTCACTGTGAGAGAAACATGAAATACTCCTGGTTATGGATCTCCGACAGAGATACACAGATGCTGAGGGAGAGGAAGAGGCAAAACCCACCTGCTCCTGGACGACAGGAAGAAAACACCCCTGGCTCACCACAAGCCTTTCAGCAAATAACAAGCAAGTAAGGTACTTGTCATGAATGAAGGGGCAGAAAACACTATTCCGAAGCAAAGATTCACTTTGGAAGGATTCAAAGCAAAAGCTACCTGACCTAGTGAAAGAGGAAGCAAAATTAATCAGACCTAAGATCCTGTCCTGACATAAATTAGAAGTTGGTTATCACTAGAGGAAGGGCAAGGCATTCAGTCTCACAAAGTAGCTCTATAAAAGCAAAAGCAAATTTACCACCCCAGGTTTCTGAGGGTGTCCTGGAACATTGATAAGTCTTAGCTCCAACATCAGACACACATAACCTTGAAACTGAGCTGGAGGGGTAAGTACAGAAAATTCATGCACACAACAATAAGCCTTACACCAAATAACAAGAAATAGCAGCATATAGTTGAGGAAGGGGCAAATATAACACATGAGAGCACAGAGAAAAATCCTCTGGTACTTCAGATTCCACAAGATACCACTAGAAATTATCCAGATTTTAGATCTATCAGAAAGGCATTTTAACTCATTGAGGTATCATTAACATGCTAAAGGATCTAGTGAAAAAATTAGAAATGGATATGAAGAAATGGAAAATTTCAGTGAGAAATTAAAAACTGTAACAACAGGATTAACTATGAATGCTAGATTTGTATTATATAAAGAATCACATAAAGAATATTATATTGTGGATATCAAAGATAAAGAATTCCTAAAAGGTTTATAAACAAACAAAAATTCACAGGGAAAGTAAAAAAATAAATCAATAGAAATTGATAAACCAATAATAATTATAGAAACTTAAAAACAAAGATATAAAGTGAACAAAGAACAGAAAACCCAGGAACTGTTTAACTATATTACATGTATTTGAAATACTAAATAAGAGCAGAAAAAGAAAAAAAATGTAGAAGAATTATTTAAAGAAATGATGACTATAACTTTTTTTCAAATTTAAGACAGCACAGCTCAAATAGAAAAGGCTCAAGAACCCCAAACAAAGAATATTTTTTAAAAAATTACATCTGAGTCAAGCTGTTGAAAATCAAATATAAAGAAAAAAAATCTTAAAAGCAGTTGAAAGGAATACCATAAATTTTGCTTATAGAAAGATCTAAGAGCACAGCAGACTTTTCATGTGAAATTTTGGAAGCTAGAACACAATGGAAAAACTTCTTTAACATTCTGAAAGTAAAAATTATGAATGCAGAATTATATATTCAGCTAAAGTATCTTTCAGAAATCATAGACAAATATAGTCTTTCTTCAGAAAACAGAACTAGGAGATTCCATTGCCAGCAAATCTTCACTGAAAAATGATTTCAAGAAAGTCTTTTAGGCCAAAGGAAAAATGATACCGAATAGAAATATGATCTGCACAAACAAATAAAGAAAAGTAAAATTGAGAACAAAATAAGGATAGATAAAAAATAACTATTTTATTTATTTATTATATTTAAAAAAATAATACACTGTCTAAAACATAATACTACTAATATATTGGGGCTTAAAACAAAAATCTTGATGTAATATGGGGGTTATAATATATATGGAAGCAAAATGTGTGATGAAATTGACACAAAGAATGTGAAATAGTAGTATGATGTTTTACACTATAAGTTAAGCGATATAATATTAATTTTAGATAGACTATGAAACATTACATAGATATAATGTAAAACCTAGAGCAAACATTTGAAAAATAAAATAAGCATATTTAAATACTAATCCCCTGGTGGAGATAAAGTATAACAATTAAACCAAAAATTATGTAGGAGTAGAGGAGAGGAAAACAAGGAGGAAGGTAGTATATTTAATTTCGGTCATATTGATAAATAAATGATAATTGATTAAATGCCACTGTTAAGAGGTAAACATTGTCAAGTTAGACAATCAAAAATAAAAATAAAAAGAAGAGAACCTAGTCAATAAAGCTTTTTTTTTTACAATTTTTATAAATTCATGATCTTATTTAATTTTCTCAACTAATGAAGGAGGGTTTTTTTGTTCGTTTTGATTTGTTTTGTTTTTAAGAGATGGTGTCTTGCTCTGCCACCTGGGCTGGAGTGCTCCGGCACGATCTTAGATCACTGAAGGATCACATTTCTGGACTTAAGGTGTCCACCTCAGCCTCCATGGTAGCTGGGACTACAGGTTTGCACCAGCATGCCCAGCTAATTTTTAAAAGTTTATTTTATTTAGAGACAGGACTAGCAATGTTGCTGGTCTGGAACTACTGTCCTCAAGCAATCCTCTTACTTCAGCCTCCCAAGTAGCTTGGATTACAGGCACGAACCACCATGCCTGGCTAAAGAAGGCTTTGTTATCCCCATTTCTTACAGGAGAAACTCTGGTGCAGATTAAGTACATGTTCGAAATCACAGTGCTAATGGTGGCATAGGCAGATTAAGAAAGCCTTTTTAAATATCAAGGTATAGATAATGTAAAAGAACAATTATGGGCAAATAGATATCATGCAAACACTAACCAAAACAAAGCTGGAATATCAATATATTAGACAAAATAGGCTTCAAGACAAGGAATATTACCAAGAATAATGAGGAATATTACTTATTCATAAAATGGTCAATTTACTAAGTGTAAATAACAATCTCTCTCTCTCGCTTTAAGCTAATATACTGCATTGCTGTATATAGATTCCATTTCCTAGTAATTTCACCCCCTATTCTTTCTAACTTGTCATTTATAACCTATGATATTTCCTGCTCTTTTCCACACAAACACACACATAGACACATAAAGTGACAATTTAAACAAAAGACACTTTTATTTAAAGTAGTGTTTCTCAACTTTTCTTTCTGTATAAATTTAAGGGGTACAAGTGCAATCGTGTTACCACACTGCATGGTAGTGAAGTCTGAGTTTTTGGTGTATCCATCATCCAAATAATGTACATTGAGCCATTAAGTAATTTCTCATCAAGCCCTCCACCACCCTTCCAAGTCTCTAATGTCTATGTTCTACACTCTCAGCCTCAACATCAAGATAACATAGTATTGATTAGTGACTCTTCATGGCTGAGAATTTTAGTAACTGAAAGTTAGAAGACATTGATTATTATAATTTTCCCTGGAAGCCATATCCTTTACTGTTAAGTTATTATTACATATAAAATCATAATGAATGGACTTGTTAAAATGCTTCTAAAAATTGAGAATAAATCCTTCTGCAATTTGGTGAGCTCATGATCCCACAAAGTTTCTTAAATATTGTGACTATTCAATAAATAGCTACTTAATAATAGTCATTAAAAAAATGTATGCTCTAAATATTAATGTTTTCAAGCCTTACTTTAGAGACATAAAAATGCCAAGAGAGATATGATGCATCAATATTACCTTAGGATTTTTGAGTGTTATAATTTAAATTATAATTTCAAAGTAATACTAATATAAAAAATATTAAATTAGATATTAGAAGCATAGTATTTTACTTCTAATTCTATACTTATCTTAATGACAAAATTTGTAGCTCATTCAAATTTACAACATAGCTTTACATTTATTAATTTATAAGTTCATACAAATTTATATATTCATTATATATTATTAGTCTTGGTTTACATTCAAGGAAACTGAAATTTAATATATATGTGATTTGTAAGATCAAACAATAAACCCTGGTATGACTCTGAACTTCTCTTTTTATTAAACCAATTTAGATATAAGGCAGTTTGTTATTTTTATATCTACAATTTGAAAAAAAATTAGAACAGATTTTAAACTATAGAGATGTTAAAAGGTTATAATTTCTAAAACTTTAAAAAGAATATGTTTATTAATACAAGGAGATCATTTTAAAAACTGCCAATTATTTGTCTTATGCCCATAATTTTTTACGGTTGTACTTATAAGGAAACATGAAACTTTTTTCTGAAACATTGACATTGACAAGTATTATAGTAAATAGCATGATACAGAACATCAAAAGTGGACCAAAATATTTTCCCAACTGTAATGATTAATTTTAGATGTCAACTTGATGGGATTAAGGAATACCTAGATAACTAGTAAAGGATTAATTCTGAGTGTGTCGGTGAAGGTATTTTTAGAGGAGACTGGCATGTAAATTGGGCGACTGAATGGGGAAGATCCATCCTAAATGTGGGTAGGCACCATTCAATAGACTGGGACCCCTGCTAGACAAAAAGGCAGAAGAAAAGATTTTCTTTTTCTCCTGGAGCAGGGACATACTCTTCTGCTCTTGCCCTTGAACATCAGGAATTCAGTCTCTTCAGCCTTGGGACTTACACCAGCAGCCTCCCACACCCCCCAGAGTTCTCAGGCCTTTGTCTTTGGTCTGAGAATTACACATTGACTTCCCTGGTTCTAAGGCTTTTGTACTTAAACGGAGCTAAGCTTCCAGTCCGAGGGTGTCCAGCTTGCAGATGGCTTGTTGTGGGACTTCTCAGTTTCCATCATCATGTGAGCCAATTCCCCTAATATAATAAACAATTCCCCTAATATAATAAATACCCTTTCATATATCTATATGTCTATTATCTGTATATCTCTCTGTGTGTGTGTGTGTGTGTGTATCCTATTGGTTCTCTCTGGGGAACCCTAATACACAAACTAAGATGTGTTTTATAAGTACTATAATAAACAAGTATATTTATTATCCTCTCCAAAGACTTCTTTGTCATTGTCTTGAGGAATAACTCCTTTTACATCCCCTTCTATTAATGATAGTGTTCTACTTACTAAGTAAATTGAACAGTAATGGTATTTGTCTCTTTCCCATTGAATTAGCCTTCAAATAGACTGTTAATCCTTTAAAATCCTCTATTTCTAGGATTTCTAATTAAAAATTCTAGTCTATGAACACAGCTTTTAATTATCTTGTCCCTCCCACCTCCGCACACTTAGTGACCTAACGCCTTACCTAAAATGATCTCTGCTTCAATTATTTCTGCTTACAGAATCCAAAACCATTTATTTTATTCTGCTACACTTTCAAAATAAACTCTCCTAATTCATTGTAAAACCACTTAGAATGTCATTCTCTATATTCCTCCTTCTATTTATCAACTACTTTGCAATTTTCAACTCATTACATTCTAATTTCTCCTTACTACATTATTGAAATTAATTTTCTCAGGGTAATCATTTATTTCTTAATTATCTCTACATTGTCCATGTCTCAAAACATTGAGGGAAAAAAAGAGACAATGGGCTGTCACTCATGAATATGGATCTAAATATCGGAGCTATGATAAAAGATGGATAATCCATTATAAAATATAACAATTCATTTAAAATGGTGTTTTCAAATGAGAAACTATATGGATAACTTTTAATTACTGTGGCCTGAGTATTAAAATGTTTTCTATTGTTTATCAAGAAAGATAAAATAGGTGACAGTGGTGATCCAATGATTACTGTTTGAGAAGAATCAAGATCAAATGTGTGAAACATAAATTTAAACAAGTATCCAAAGATACTTAGAGATGGTTTGAGTTGATCAAATTTTACCTTGGAGAAAGATCTGTCAACAGAGGAACTAAGGTAGTATACAAGTGGTTGCTCAAATGTGCACATATATAGATTATACAGTCGATGTACATGGGAGAATTGTTCCAGGACCACCATGTATATCAAAATCTGTACATACTCAAGTCCTGTAGTCCACCCTACAGAACCTGCATATATGAAAACTCAGCCCTTCATACATGTGAGTTTCATATCCCAGGAATATTGCATTCCCCCCCCATATTTGGTTGAAAAAATCCACACATAGGAGGACCCCCACAGTTCAAACCTATGTTGTTCAAGCATCAGCTGTATATCAAGTAGATTAAAAAATGAAATCCCCCAAGAGAACACAAGGTAAATAATGTTAAATTTAGATATAGCAACCAGCTAGAAGAGTAGTTCCCAAGTGGAGTTGTGTGCCCTCAAGGGATAAAAAAAACAATCCATTGGAGAAGTTTTAAAAAAGTATTAGCATTTCCATTTTTATGTAGAAATTTAAAAAAATAACTCCAGCTTATTAAGTTAAAAATATTAGCAACACAAGATACTTAATAAATATATATATGTACCTATCTATAACTATATATATTGATATCTATATCTGTCTATTTCTCTATCATCTTTCTTTCTAGAAACATAACTTTAGTTCTTTACTAAACATTGATTGTCAGTAACATCCTTATTTATATTCTTGTAGATTTCAGTTTTCTGAAAAATTGCAGTTTCTGTGTCTAACCACATGGATATACAGATTATGTTATTATATTATTTTTATATTAATGTAAAGGAGTTATTTCAAGAAAAAATTACTGAGAACACTAAATGAAAACACATTAAGGAAAAAAGAAAATGAAGACCTCAGCTTCTATACTTACATACATTTTCTTGGTCAGATCATGGCAAGGGGAAAACAGTAGCCAACAATTTAATAATAAAACAATTAAAAATTCAATATTAGAATTAAGACTATATAAAAAACTTTTATTCTTAATATTAATACTTTTCTTTATTAATATGTATTGTGTGAAGTATTAGCATATATGGAAATCTCATTATTTTTATTTTGTTCACAGTTTTAAGATACATGAAATTTTGGCATAATAATACAGGCATATTATTTGCAAATGTTTCATATATATTTCTAATGCTGAAAACATTGTAAAAAGGATATAAAGTTATATAAAAACTAGGAGATAATTTTGTTAAAAGATTATTCTTATTATTGACAAATACATAAAGTTTATTGAGAAACACAAAGACATTAGATGAGAAAGTCAATAAAAGTTCAGCCTTATTCTTCATTATTCAAAGAAATAGCTCAAAAACAATACGTAATGTGATTACAGATATCACATATTTAATTAGCAAAATATATATAAATATATAATGGAGATTTTATGGCACAGGTAAGAATATTTAAATGACTGAATTCAATTTGAATTCCTATTGTCTGAAATTTATAGCCTGTCATTTATAATGCACACTGAGCTGAAGGATGGAAAATTTGCCAGTATCGTTTTTCTATATTAAGAGATTCAACATGAATCCCCTGAATTACAGAGTAGTGAGTCTCACATATTAAGCAAACTGCTGTAATCTATAATTGAGAGTAGAGCCATGAAGTTAAAAGGAAGCATTCATTAAAAGACAAGGAAATGGTTTTATTGAAAGAAAATAACTTTGAGTATTTTTAGCATGCTCATAGATTTGTTAGCAAAAATTAGAGTATAGCATGGCAATTCTTATCTCATATACATTGCCTTTTCTTCCTATCCTTTTTGGAGCATTAATGTGTCCAGTTAAGTAATGATTTACCCAGGCTCCTTGCAGTTAAGTAAATAATGACTTACTCATGCCCCTTGCAGGGAAGCATGGCTATTGTGTTTTAACCAATGAGATGTAAGTGGAATGCTGATGAGTAATTTGAGGAAAATATTTGTAAGGTCATTTAGGGCTGGGATAGCACTGGTTGTTCTAAACCAAATGTAGGAAGGAACTAAAAAATAGTTTACCGATAATCATATTTTATAAAAGGTTATATTTGTGTCTATAACTGTTTTTATGTTTGTTTTTCTGTCTTTTCTTAGAAAAGAAATCTATACAGGGACATCAGTACATTCACAAGACTACATAAATGAAGAAGAAAGGCAACATGCTAAGACTGATTGAGTAGAAAGACAGAAAGAAATTGGTTTATTAAAAAAATTTGTGATAGCAACAAATTCCAGCCTCCAGATACCCAGGTTGTAATTTCAGATAAAACAATAAACTTCTGTCTGTTTCGTCTGCTAAAAGTTTAGTGTCTATTACTTGCAGTTTCTTATATTCTAGCATGTAATAAAAGATTGGTTTGTGTTAAGCATCACATGGGAAATATTTATATATTCAAGGAATACTGAGTTTGGATCCAGCTCTACAATGTCTGTACATTCTTATACAAACTATGCACTGGTCACATCAAATTGTCTTAGTCTTGTCATTTAATATGTTATTTATCATTTAAGATATAAAATAAATGTTGGATTCAGTATAAATAAGTTCTTGATATTTTGTTCAAGGACAAAAAGTATTATATATTTTTTTTTGGGTTGTTTTTGGTTTATCACGTTTTTTAATGCTTATCATGTTACATTCTAGATTGTTCTTACTCATCTCCTAGAAATTTTAAAAAAGCAACATATTGTATTTGCACATAACTTTGTTATAGGCTCATAGTATTTAATTATAAGAAAAAAATAAATGAATAAAGGAATGATACTTCCAAAATCTTTATAATAGGAAGAGCATTAGATTAAATTTTTCTTAACTATGGATATGTTTAATTGAAAGACAGACTTAGAAAACCATCTAGAAAAATGTGAGCTCAAAAGGACAAAGAAAAAAAGAAAGTTGAATACTCAGAGACTCTTATATATTCTATAAATTTTTGTTCAGCAAAGAACCAAGTAGCAATGGTATGATGTACACTTTTTTATTTTTTAATTTTCTTTATTTTTTAAATTTCAAAATATTAAGGGGGTACAAATGTTTTTGATTACATGGATCACTTTTGTAATGCTTGAATCCCAGGTATACGTATGCCAATCACCCATTAAGTAGGTTTTTGCCCCTCCGTCACCCCCCTGGTTGATTTCCACTGGGTTTTACTTTCTTCTGTGCACATATGTGCTCATTGGTTAGGTTCCATGTAATAGCGAATACGCGTAGTGTTTGTTCTTCCATTCTTGAGATACTTCACTTAGGATAATGGTCTCCAGTTCCAACCAGCCAGTTGCAAAAGATATTTATTCATCTTTTTATGGCTGAACAAAACTCCATAGTATACATATACCACCTTTTATTAATCAACTCATGCATGGATGGGAACTTGAGCTGATTTCACATCTTTGTAATTGTGAATTGTGCTGCTATAAATATTTGAGTGCAGGTGTCTTTTTGATGAAAAGTCTTCTTTTCCTTTGGATAGATATCCAATAGTGGGATTACTGGATCGAATGGTAGGTCTACTTTTAATTCTTTGAGAAATCTCTATACTGTTTTACATAGAGATTATACTAATTTGCAGTCCCACTAACAGTGTATAAGCATTGCTTCCTCTCTGCATCCACACCAGAAGCTATTGTTTTCAGACTTTTTAATAAAAGCCATTCTAACTGGAGTAAGGTGATATCTCATTGTGGTTTTAATTTGTATTTCCCTGATGATTAGTGACATTGAGCATTTATTCATATGTTTATTGGCCATTTGTCTTTCTTCTTTTGAGAAGCTTCTATTCATATCTTTTGCCCACTTTTTAAAGGGCTATTTGGTTTTTTCTTGCTGATTTTCCTGAGTTTTTTGTAAATTCTGCATATTAGCCCTATATCAGATGTGTGGCTTGCGAACACTTTGTCCCATTCTGAAGTCTCTCTATTTGCTCTGTCAATTGTTTCCCTAGCTGTGTAGAAATTTTTTAGTTTAATCAAATCTGATTTATTAGTTTTTGTTGTTGCTATGATTGCCATCAGGGTCTTACACATAAATTCTTTGCCTAGGCCAATACTAGAAGAGTTTTTCCTACATTTTCCTCTAGAATTTTTATGGTTTCATGTCTTAGATTTAAGTCTTTTATCCATTTTGAATTAATTTTTGTGAGTGGTGAGAGATATTGATCCTGTTTCATTCTTCTGCATGTGGTTATTCAATTCTCCCAGCACCATTTATTGAATAGGGCTTCTTTTCTCCAGTGTGCATTGTTGTTTGTTTTGTCAAAGATAAGTTGGTTGTAATTAGATTGCTTTTATATCTGGGTTCTCTGTTCTTTTCCATTGGTCTGTGTCTCTATTTTTGTACCAATTTCATGCTGTTTTGGTTACTATAGCCCTGTAGTATCGTTAGAAGTCTGGTAATGTGATGCCTCTAAATTTGTTCTTTTTGCTTACAATTGCTTTGGTATGATGTATACTCTTTAAAAAGCTTTGTAAATATGAATGTATTTAGTTTTTAAAATAACCTTTTGACATACATATTAATATTACCAACAATTTTCAGAAGTCAGGAAGAAGGAAGAGATGTAATTTTAGATGTGGTCGCTTTATCAGTTGCATGAGTTCAACTGCCAAAAAAACTAAATTAATATATTATTTGTACCAGCTTCATTGACTAAACATGGACTCTATTATATACTTCTCTAGTGAAGTTCAGGTATCAATCATTACCTATTTTGATGTAGACAAATGGATGAAATAATTTACATGTAGGAATGTTGGAGGGGATTTATGTGATTCTTTCATACACCCTTAGATGCATTCCCAAAGATGACCTGGATTATGCTATTGAGAAAGTTGATGAGGAAATCACTAGTATCCTTGATTAAGTATTAAAATTTCTATGTCCTGAAGGCTGGAACAATGTAGGAGATACTACCATTGATATCTCCTTTTTGATTTTATTGGAAATGATGTGCTATCAAATTTGAAGAAGTCAAATTGTAGCTTATTATTTCCAGAAACAAAATTGATCTAAGGTTTAAATAACAGAAATTTATGCCTGTGGTTAAATGATATTGGGGTCTCTATAACTAAAATAATTGGATAAATAACTAAGAGACAATTTGATTTATATAGAAGAAGCTAGAGGTTTTTAAAGCAGAGATATAGCTTTGGACACCTTGAACATTAATGGTCCCTCTTCCAATTTGCAAACATGAATAAGTTCACAGATCCGGCACCTCTTAAAAGCAAGGGAAGACACATGATCAGCAGAAAAAATTGCAATTATACCAAAAAAATGCAGATATTGTAATTCTTATTCCTAACTTTCCCCCAATAGAGCAACAGATTGTTACCATGGTAACAGGGTCTAGGGAAAGAGAAATGAACCAATCTTAGAACATTTTAAACACTGCTCTGATATAATGATTTTTCTTCAAAATACAGAGTGACACTGGTTAGTGTAAAGCTTATGGGTTAGTTTAGAGCTAATGCAGATCAGGCAATAAGTGTAATTTATTCAAACAATGTCTTTTTTCCTACTATTGATGTATCTTTGACAAATAAAAATTCTATATATTTAAGATGTACAATTGTTATTTTGATATATGTGTACATTATGAGATGAATATCACAATCAAGCTAACACATTCATCACCTCACCTATTTACTTTTTCATTGTGTATGGTCAGAACACTGAGTTCTACTCCCTCATACAATTAATTATTATTAACTATACTTATCGTGCTATACATCAGGTCTCCAGAACTAATTAATCTTATAATTGAAAGTTTGTATTCTTTGACCAACAAATCCACATTTCCCCACCCCAGCTTTTGTTTACCATTAGTCTACTCTGTTACAATGAGGTCCACATTTTTAGATTCCACACATAAGATAAATCATGCTGTATTTGTCTTTCTGTATCTGACTTATTTCACAGCATAAAGTCCCCCAGGTTCATATGTGTTATTCCAAATGGTAGGATTTTCTCTCTTTTTTAAAGCTGCATTATGTCCCCTTGTATGTTATATCACATTTTCTTTATACTCATACACTGATGGACACTTAGGTTGTTTCTATATTGTAAATAATGCTACAGTGAATATGCGAGTGCACACACCTATTCAAGATAGGGATTTTACTTTTTTTGAATATATACCCAGAAGCACCATATTGTTTTCCTGAATGGCTGTACATTCCTACCAACAGTGTGCAAGGGGTCCCTTTTCTCCAAATCCTCACCAGCACTTGTTAAAATGGAGGAAGGCTTTGCACAATTACAAGTAGACAGAAGTATATAGAGAAAATATAAGGCAAATGAAAATAGTATGAACATACAACTTCAAGTTCTTGGTAGGGTTACAGTAGAGAATGTCTAAGTTATACAAAATAGATACATGCTATGATAGGGAAAGATGAATCATGAGGTCAAAACCAGGATAACCTTGCATGCTTTACTTACTCATGTTAAAAACCAGAAAATGAACACCTACCAGAAAGTTTTAACAACTGAAAATATTTAAGTTTTCACAAGAGTAGAGAAACATGGTTAAATATGGGAGACATTTAATAGATACCTCAAAAAGTACCTACCTTGAGAGCAGGAATAAAATTCCAAAGCATATTCTGATTTGGTCCAAAGGTTTGAAAACAAACTTTTAAAGTCAATCTGATCCATAAGTAAATTATTTGCTTTCCAAAACAAAAGTAAATTGTTTTAAAGAAAGATAAAAAATCTAATGTGGTAAGCATAAACCCAATCATATTATTATTAATTTAATATAAATGGATGAAACATAACAATGCAGAGATTATGAGACTATACAAAAGAGTAAGATTCATATAGATGCTAAATCAAATGAATGAAAAAATTCTATCATTCAAACACTAATCATAAAATCTGGATTTGCTATATTAACATAAATTTATCTAGAATTTAAAAAGAATGTTATCATAGAAATAATGAGACATTTCATAACAATAAAGAGTATATTAAATAATAAAAATATCATAAAAATACTAAATGTGTATGCTTTTAATAATAGAACTTAAAAATGACAAAAACTACAACTGAAATAGAAATAGAAAAATCCGAAATTTATTCAGACACTTCAACGATTTTCTCTTGGAAATTGATAGATAAATAAATATTTAGAAAAATAAAACTCTATAAAAGACATCAACTTGACCTAATTAACATACACACAACACTGCACCAAAGAATAGCAAAATAAACATTTCTTTTTAATTGTACAGATGACATTCATCATATTAGACCAGATATTTATTTGTAAAGGAAGCTAATAAACATAAACTTATAGAAATCTTTGGAGACTGTTCTCTGTACAAAAGGAATTATATTAAAAATCAATAGCAAAATCATATCTGCAAAATTCCTAAATGTTTGTAAATTAACATACTCTTAAATAATCAAAGGAATAAAGATTAAAATATAAGTAATATTAGAAAGTATTTTGAACTGAATGATAAGGAAAATACAACCTATCAATATTTGGGGGATGTGCATAAAGAAGTTCTTAAAGGGATATTCTTATTGTTAATTGTTATTATAAAAAAGGATGTAATTATCTAAGATTCTTCCTTAAGAACTCAGAAAAATCAGATAAAATTAAATATAAAATAAATAAGAAATAATAAAGATAATAACTAAAACAGAGAAAAATCAGTAAAATTGTTAAAAGATCAGTTATTTGAAAAACATTTACCAAGGTTGAAAAATAAAAAAATAGAGAATAAACAAATCACTGAAATTTAAAACAAAGATTATCATTACAGATCCAACAGATAGTAGTAAAAGGATGAAAAGGGAGTATCATACACAAATTTATGTCAATGATTTTAACAGCTTAGATATAGTAGACAAATTTCTTGAAATACAGAAAATATTCAAACTGATAGAAGAAGAAATAGAAATCTGAAAAGCCTTGTATTCGTTAAAGAGATTGAAGTGTTATTATGTAAATAAAAGAATGACTGCATTAGATTAAAAAGCAAAATGAAGTAGGAATTGTTTTGTAGAGGTTGATAAAGGTATTATGAGACAAACTGATAAAAATGCATAAAATAATCTCTTTCGTTTCTTTAATACACATAACTATACATTATGCATATAAATATATCATGCTTCTTTGTGTTTTCACTCGAACATTGTCTTTTTATTGAAGTTCATCTCTGTGGCTATCCTATTGGATATCTCATTCAATCAACCTCTACAGTTTGAAATTTACCATTTCTTACTTATCTTTTATCCTTTATTTATGTTTTTAAAAATTATTATTACCTGTCTTACTAGAATGTAAGCTTCATGAAAGCAGTTATTAGGACTGTTTTATTTACTGTTGTATTATTCATGCTTAGAGAAGTGACCGGCACATAATATACTCGGTATTTTTTTTCAATGAACAGGTGATTCACAGCTAAAACAATTATAGTGGATGGCATAAAATTCAAATACAAATGTGGGGACTTTAGGCTCAAAAAAAAAAAAAGAAAGCATATATAAATTCTTAGTATCAGAAAAGAAAAAAGAATGTAGATCATTCAAGATATATAGAGTTATGAAATTCCTTTTCTCCATGAGACCTACTGCATGACAATTTATCATAATGAGCAGTGCTTCTTCAACAATTTTAGGCAAAAGAGAAAGTAACTTTCAAATATATATTTCCAAGGAATCTTAATGGGATAAGCTACTTAATTTCAGATACATATTGATTATGGTCAGTCCTTAAATAGCAATCCCCAAAGTCCACATCATTCAAAGCTTATATGCAAAGAAACTAATTTTCTGCAGATAAGCAATTCCATGCATGCACTTTGGATACTTTATAATGTAGATAAGTAGCACTGTCAAGAGCATGTCAAACACATACAGCAAAGATAAAGGAAGAATGCATATAAATTTGAATATGAGAACAGTTGTCCTTCCTCCTATTTTACCAACATATTTTTTATGACCTTTATATACAATGACACATAGTACAATATTGAACAATATTGAACAATATTGTTAGGTTTATTTTTGTCCAACTGAGGCACATAATTCTGAGATTTAGCAACTGTGTATTAAAGTCTTCCACTCCAAAAGAACAAATAGCATCTAAAGTGCATGCTATGGTGATTAAGCTGGTGCATACAAATGATTATCACATTAGCAAAACTGAGAAAAATGTTAGTGTTAGAAATGTTAGTGTTAGAAATTCATAGGCTTCAATATCAGGGTTACCACATACTTTGTAAGGTTTACTAAATCTCTTTGAGCTCTTTTCCCCCATTGTATAGTTAGAACAATATCATAGTTGGAAGGAAATATTTATGAACAGTAAGTAGGATACTGTATATGAAATATCAACAGAGAAGCTGGCTGATTATAACTATTTAGTGATGATCTTGTCTATTATGCACCCCAATTTCAGACACTGAGTTGGAAGATAACACTGATGATGTTATTCAAATTAATGACATGATAAACATTTTCAGTGTGTTAAATTACTCATTAATGATTACACTTCTAATATATTATGCTTAACACATGAACTGCCATATGAGTTGTATTTAACTCAGGCTAGTTTTGAGTGCGGGGCCTCATGAAGCAAAACCCTGCAGTTGGATCATGAAAATCTTTCTTGTTGATGTTCTTATTGTTACAATTAACATTGACCATTTAATTCTAAAAACATGGATTGTTTTGCATATAACTCACACAAAACAATAAAAAATAACAAATTTTACATGAAATTAGAAAGGATCATTTTGTTTTTGAAGTTTTTATTGCATTTTCACAAGAAAACACTGTGGACCCAAGGAAAAACTTTTTTTCTAGTATGATAGTCAATGTGTTAAACATGGATCTTAGGATAATATATCACACTTTTAAAAAACAATTGAGGATTATTTTGCTAATAAGTTTGAGTCACCCATTCATTTTACTCTAACGCTTTAGCAGTATTTGTAATGAAAATTATAATTACCTTGATAACATGCTATGGTGACACAAAATTATTCCAAACTGGCAGAGAGGTAACGTTTAAAAAGCAATCACTTTAAATATCTCTTGTCCATACTACTGCTATCTACTCATGGAAAAGAGAGAATGAATTCTTTATATTTCTGGCAGAAAGCTCTGCTCTTAACCAAAATAATCATTTTATATAATGTGTCAACTGTAAAGCCTCATGTAATTTTTAAGAAAATAGCAAAGCTGGCTAAGCCTGTCCCATAAGTTGAATCTTATGTATACAAGATGACTAAATGGTTATTTGGAAGAGATCTCAGAACCAAAAGCACCTACTGCTTTCAGGTAACACAATGCTCATCAAAATCTCCAGCATCAGAGACCTAGAATTTTAAATTAATAAATATCCATCTGTAGGTTAAAATATAAGTATTTGACAAAGTACTGTAGTAAGTTAAAGTTTTGCTTAATATATGGATAAAAGGAAGCATCTATATGAGTGGGGAAATCTTTTTTTCCCACAATTTAACCCAAGAAAAGAATATGCAATTAGACTTAATCCTGCAGATATACTTCTAAATCATGAAAATATATTATATGTGGAGTAGTATTTGTAATTAGAATCATAATTACCTCATATTTCTCTACATTACATAAATGATCTTATAGTTAATTATGTAATAGAGCACTTTTCTTCCTGGGAGGCATTTGCAAAAATGTTGCAAGTGTAGAGTTTCAAAAGAGTGGAGAATAAGTCATAGAAAGATGATATAACAAGTTAGACTTAGAGGAATACAATGAATAAAGCACGCATGCTATTATATTGTTTCATATAACATTTTATCATTTATTCTTTCACAAAGCACACATTTTGGCTCTTATTTGCAATGTAGATATCCTATGATGTCAGAGATACCCATATATTAATATATAAACATGCTCTATTTGAAAATGAGAGGAAAAATCTTCACTAAATAAATATTATTCCCCATAGGAGGATAACACACCTTACTTCACTTTATATGTGAAATCAAATGTTGTAACATGGGGATTATTTAAACTATTTTAAGATTTAAAATATTAATTTCCATGAATATCTATCAGTATGGCACAAAACTCTGGTTATTTCTCAAATTACATGATTCTTGAGGGTGTAGACTTTTTTTCAATAGATTTTATTTATTAGGTTCTCTTACTAGTTAACTAGTTAACATGAAAATGTTTTGATTCTTTTTTTTTTCTGCATCTTGGCAGCTTGCTTTTGTAGGACTACTCATCATGACAAAAGCATAAATGTCAGCTCTGTAGCTCCCTGCTACCCTTAGCTTCAACAAGAATGTCAGGAGAAGTGACAAGGCATAAAGGGACTCTGAGTGATGACATTCCTGTTGATAATAGATTGGCTCCCATGTATGCTGCTGCAGCTATGATCTCTGAAACCGCTCATTCCTAAAAAAAATATTTGAGAATTCTACTAGGCTGTAAAATTTCATACCAAACATTTTCGGAATTATCTTTAGATGATTTAAATGTCAAGCACATTCTATTTGTTGCATCATTTTACAATATAAAACCAGAGATTAACTACCATCTATAGACTCCAGGACCATTGCCGTCATTTATCTCTGATTACAACGTGTGGTGTGTAAATAGTAAGTATTCATGAGCAGTATGGCATTTTGAGCCAAAATGCCATGCAAAGAGGAGATAACATTTTTTGAATATGCCACAGATTATTTATATATGAAAGTCCCAGCTTTCTTGTTCATGATGAGAACACTCAGCACTATCCACTTGCATATAAACCTTTTTTCATTGGTTTTAATCATGAAGTTTAAAAGAAGGTAAACATTTTTACCTAGTATCTCATTGTCACTTCTATCAACATATCTTTTATTAAATTTAATTAAATGAATACATTTGAATGAAAAAAATATTAACTAGCTCCTTCAAATTCTAATATTAAAGCATATCTCTATAATCAATGATGCTTGAAATATTTTTCCATGGACCTAGCAAATAAAAAATTACTTAAGACCCAAATAAAATATGTTTGGTAGTTAGGTTTTACTAAATTTTACAGGTTTTGATAATTTTATATATTAATTATAATTATGAAACAATGTAGAATATATATGACTGAGCAATGCAAAAGTAAAAATATTTACAATAAATGGACTATAATATATTAAGAGATCATTACATCAACATTATATAAACAGAATAAATGAAATTTAAAATTTTAAATCATTTAAGAGTGCATCGAGATACTTATAATAGGGAACGAAACAGAGTTTTTGTCACTGAAAAAATTATTGTTAATAATCAACAGATACTACTCTGATATTCAGATAACCTCTTACCTTAGTGTGACATTCAAAAATGAAGTGAGACTCAGGAATTGTGACTGTATTGCACAAATTATTTCTTTTTTTAAAATTCTTTATGCTTATACTTAACTTTAGGCAAATACTTATACAAAAATAGTTTCATCTTTTCTCTAAGAAGAATAAAGCCAAACTCTCATTAGTCATTTATCTTACTCAAACCAATGTGATATATGAACTCCACCTCCCCTCAACCAAGTCCAAAGTGTATAGTTGAGCATCACACCTCAGGGGAGATGAACATATTAAAAATAATTCAATGAGGAAGAACAAAAATAAAATATTGGTTAATATACAAATAACAAAAGTCTTCCTAGCTACTATAGTTCTCATAACTGTGCTGGCCATAGTTGGCTAGAATTGACACTTATTAAGTATACTTCCACCACCTTGCACATGGCCAGCACCAAAACTGGGCAGCTTTCCTTACCTGATAAGATGATCTAAACCTTCATTTTGAAGAATCTGAGTCCTTAGTGATCCTTGGTTTATGAGGTTTCTGTATAACCAGACTAAACTTGGTCATGGAAGTACTAAGATATATCTGAGAGAATCCACATTTTCTAAATATGTTCCTTCCTTTTCTAATTCTGTAGCGGAAAACTCATACTGTAAATCAATTTTATGGCTTAGCAGATCAAATTTCACTCATTCATTATGTTAGTTCAAGTGTCATAGTCATGGGTATATGTTGTACATATTTGGTTATAACTCCCCTTTTAGGGCTCAGTAGAAAAACAAGAATTGCTTTTGTAAAAGAGAATACAGTCATGTTGACCATGTTTTGGTCAAAAACAGCCTGCATATATGATGGTAGTCCCACAAGATTATAATACTGCATTTTTACTATTCCTTTTCTGTGGTTACATGTGTGTATGTTTAGGTACACAAATACCATTGTGTTACAATTGCCTACAGTATTCGGTATGGTAACATGCTGTACAAATTTGTAGCTGAGGAGCAACAGGCTATACCATTTAGCCTAGACGTGTAGTAGGCTATACCATCTAGGTTTGTGTAAGTACCCCCTGTGATGTTCGCACAATTACGAAATAGCCTCACAATACATTTGTCAGAACGTATTTCCGTCATTAAACAACACATGACTGTAGTTGTCACTAGAGGAGGGCATTACTGTGCTGCAAGATCCTCACAATCTGTGCTGTTATTATTGCAGTGGGGCTAACCAGAGGATCTATAAAACATCCCATACTTGTCATTGGCACTATGAGCACCATTGTATCTGCTGGTTTGTGAGGCCTAATTTGCTGGAGACTTTCACTTCAGCCTGAATCTGCTACCAAGCCTAATTTTTCTCTGGGATCCACTCAAAAATTTTCAGCTTAGTGAGTTAATTGGTAATGGATCAGAACAGAAAACCCAATGTGGTTTATGTTGCCTCTGAAACCTGAAGAGGCCCAAGATAAATTGTGTCACTTTCTTAGTGATAGACAGTGCCAAGTGTCCCTCACTGTAGAGAGGGTCTACCAACATGCTCAAAAGTGTTGGGCCTCTAGAAAATTTAGTATTCTAACAAGACCCCGAGTTTTCATTAGGTTTATCTCTAACCACTGGCATGCATATATTTTACTAGGGTATTTGATGAGTAGCTACTATCTGCTTACCAGTTCTTTTCATTTGGGATTATCATTATTAATAGCATAGAACAGCATGCTACTCTGTGGAATATTTATGTGACTAATTTTCCTTACAATTATTTTACTATAGAGAGCATGAAAGTTGATGTAATCTTGAGGTAAGACAGGGAAGGTATACTTTTGTTCCTTCCTGATGAAACTAAATTGCTTCTCCTTATCCCTGTTAATTGTTTTGGAGAAAAATATGATTACCACCACTTTCTAGAGAGTGAGTTAATATTGTCAAAGGACAAAACATAAAAGAACAGCTATATTTAGAGTTATCATCTACTTAAATTTTAAATAACATAATCCATGTGGCTTTTGTACCAGCCAAACATGTCAGTTAAAAGGAGATCTGGTAAGAATCACCACCCCTGTATCTTTCACATCTTATATATTCCTGCTAGGAATAAAGTATTAATGGTAATTTCATATATGTTGTCTCTGATATTTAAGCACAATTTTCTGACCTCTGCCACTCCAGCTGCCATCATTTCAGTTGGAAAGAAATACCCATTTCGGTGGTGACATATCCTATCATCATTCCCAACCCAAAGAGCTTTTCAAAAATGCTGGTACCTACATCACTAATATATTTTGTAATACCTTGGAGAAAGGCGTGTCCTCTGGCTCTGTTTTTAAACACCCATGGGTGAAAGGCAAGTAAATTCTATATAATAAATCAAATACACCATTTGCATCCCCAAATTTCTTTCTCTGCATTAGACTGAGTTCTGGCATCTTACATCATTTAATGTAGACATAACATTGTTAAATGCAGATTTCACTTATTAAAGCAAAGTGTTAGGGCTACTTCCAGCTGCCTGAGATAGTACATTAAATCCTTAAATATAATTAACTATGTATATAGATAATTTCGCTCAAATTCAACCTTATCCTCCAGCCTAACACTCCTAAAATATACTCCCTCACATGCTCACAAGGTTGATGCTATTAACACTTGCAAGATATTGCAATTCATTTGGCATATAAGCAATCTCTTTCTGCATAAGATTTTATAATTCTTCCCCAGGAATCAGACTTACTTTATAGGCTTGCAGGCCATAAAGATGAGTGATTTGTGTTTCAAACATCTTCTATTCATCTTATCTACATTAATGTCCTCAAACTTAGCCTGTGGTACCCCAGCTTATCCCATGAATGCCATAACCTCAGTTTAAGAAATTTGACAGGTTTATGTATTAAACCCGATTTGCAATTCAGCAATTACCACAATCAAATTGGGGCCTAGTACTCAGGTAGATATTCCTTGAAAATGTAGAAAGTAAAATATTGTTTTACTGTCTACATAAAGTCCTCTGTATCTCTATCACTCTTTTAGCTGAGAATTTAAAACCCTAGGCTTATCATTTAATTTTATAAAGCTCTCTAGTATTTTCAGAAGTAGCCAGACCATTCTAAAACCTTTGTAGCCACAATTTCTGCTATATAAGTTGTATGCAGCAGTTACTTTACTTTCCTATACTTTGCCTTCACCCACTACTTCCCCTATGCAACAATAGGTGATAACTACCTTCACATATGGATTGTTTGTATCATATCACCCACAGGAGTTTATTGCAGTGTTTATGCTCAGAGTTGAGGTACCTATTTCCAAGTCCTGTACTATGGTTCTGTTTCCTGGTACAACTCATAGTAGCAAGAACTGTATAAGTCATAGACACAGTCGAATATCACTCACCAATAAAATGGAATGAGCTACCGATTCAGGCGACAACATAAATGAATTTTAAATGAATTTTGTAGGATGTGAGATTTTTTCCTAACCATAGAATATGGCAAAGGCAATGGTATATCATTTCTGTGATTACATTTCATGCTATGGCTTTCGTTTTACTAGCAGATTTCCTCCCAAGTGCGTTGTCACACTGGGGAGGCTCATGTGGAACTGAAATGAGGGTGACCTCCCACCAACAAGAAATCCAACAACCTCAAAATGAACTAACTCCTGTCAAAATCCATGTAAGTGAGCTTGGAAGTAGGCCTTTCTCCCTGTCAAACTCTCAGATAAAATATTGGCCCTAGTCAAGACTTTGATTAAGCCTCTTGAGAGACCCTGAAGCAGAAGAGTCACCAATCCATGTCCAAATTTCTGAACAACAGAAACTGTGAGGTGATATATGCGTGTTGTTTTAAGTCACTAAGATTGTGGTAATTTGTAATGCAGTGAGAGATAACTAACATAGATGGTAATTATATCAATGTTTCCTTTCAGGCACCTAAGGTGATGTTTTAAATGGTGCTTAAACACCATTAGGATGCTAAGAGCACTTCACAGTTTCTTTGTCCATTTAATCTTTCCGGTCACTAATTTTCTCAGTTCAGTGATGTACGCTGCTGAGCTCTAAGACAGCTTCAACAATTCTTCAAAAAAATGAAACACTATGATTTATGATGTTTTACTAAGTTCAGACTATTATTTTGTTACTTTTTGATAAAATTATCAAAAGAGCTACCATTCACAACCACCAACTTCAGTTCAGAATTGCTAAGAGAAATCCATTCTACAGTTTCAGGTAGAGCTCATCAGAATTTTCATTACTTGTAGCATTCAAGTATCTAAGGATAAATGAATGAAATGTGGAATATATGCAATATAACATTTTTAATCATCATGAAATAGAAATTGTATGCTCAAACAAAGAATAAGCAATGTGGTATCAGGAATGATTAAAGTCAAGCAATCATGCTTGCCAATAAAGCAAGAAAGACGTGGCAACAGAGGACTACATTCCTTCACTTCATTATGATTTCTAAGATTCAAAAAATACTGAATGCATGAGCAATCATAACTGGTTGCTTTGTGGTTTATTTTTCCTCTATGGTCCATGTGTATATTTGCATTACTGACTCTATTTCAGTGTTTTAAAATATTTAAAATATTTTACAGTTTGGACATTTATGCAGAATTAAAAAATATATTGTATTACTTGTTAATTACAAAGGCAATTTATACTGTTTTTGAAAACCACACAATACAAAAACATATAAATTATAAAGTAGACTCCCCTCTCTAATTTAAAATATTCCATATCTATTGATTTATCTGTCTGTCTAGATATGCATGCATTTCCCCCCACACAGCTATGTTTCCTAGTGTCTGGAAAAAAAACTGTATTATCCCATATACACTTCATAAGTGTATGTAATTTTTAAAGCAATTAGTTGTATTTCTGTATAAATAGTTATCTCTCCACAATTTTCCACATCTTTTAGGCAACCATTATCGGTATTTCATATTTTTAAACAAAACATCTTTAATTTATTTTTAAAACATTTTACTCTATATTTAAAAGGTCTCATCAATTGAGTCCTGTCTATACTATGTGAAAATTTAGCTCTATGCTACACTTTCTCAACAAACATACACATGTACATTTTAATACCCAAGTCCACGTAACAGTTATATTAGAAGTATTATTATAACATTGGTTTTAATGTTTATAATATGATTACTGCAGATGCTTGGCTTAGAGAACTGGAAGGAGTATGGTGGGAAAATCAAAGACAATGACAAAATGTGCAGTTTTTTGTTTTTTGTTGTTGTGGTTTTTTTGTTTCTTGTAAATTCTCAGAAAAAGTGTCCAACAATATTGACAAATGACTTGCTCACACTGGTCATCCCTGATCATCTGGCTTCTCTTTTGGGGTCATCCCAATCCTTGTGCAATGGCCCTTTGAGAAAGGCAACTATTGAAACAGAGATAGAATGTGCACATAAACCTAAGTCTGGTTATTTCTTCTTCTAAATCTGACTACCATTGGTGAATACTTGCTCAATCAATGAGCATCAGGGACTAATGCTGTTTCTTCAGTATGATACAATTCAGCCACCTGAAGTTAAACGTTTCAAGCTTCTCATATCTTAGAAAGAACATAATCCATCCCTAATACAATTATAATAATATTTATTCAAGATATGACATTGACATTACTGACTCTAGTGTCTCAGCAAATACCACTAGTGAAAAGTATATGAAGTATCAGATATACCTTTATGGGATCACGCATTGCATTGCCCTGTACCAAGGGGCCCATTTAATAGTAAAGAAAGTGCTAGAATTGGCACCTAACAATGGGATTGCCTGTTACTACCATCTATTTCTGGATGCTACTGGTTTATTAAAATATTAGAATCTCCTTTGAAGATGTAGTTAGGATGCCAGCTCATGAATGATACTCTGTAGACTTGAGTGCTCACTTTCAAGATGTTATATATATTTTTTACCAAGAGACTTTAAGTGTGGCTGTATTCCTTCCCTCAGAGCTAAATACATGGATCTGAAAAGCAAAGACTGTCAGCAGCATTGGCCCTTCTTACCATCATTTCCAGTGAATCACTTGGGAAACGGATGCTTCCTAAATCTACAACTTTAGCCTCTATCAGTCTAGAGAATCTAATCACCGTGGAATAATACCTATGGCAAAAGACCTGATCAGGTTTCTAATAAACCTAAAGCTATAGCAGCATTCTGGCCATCTTGACATCTCTTGATAATAAACCAGCTGGAGAGAAAGGTAGTTACCCTACTGCCAGGCGTAACTCATTCTGTTTATCATAAGGGCAGAGAATTGCTACTAAATAACAAAGACAGGGGAGAGATTGTCGAAACATTAAGAGAATTATTGGGGTGATTCTTGATAATCACATGTTCTGTGATATCTGTGAATGAACAGTTGCAGCAAATACTCCCTGACAATGGCACAGGCTCAACCTTCAGGCTTGGCTATCTGGATCACCTCACTGGGCAAGCAAACTATACCAGCAGAAGTATTGACAGAGGGTCAGAGAAATATAGAATGGAGAGAAATGCAGGAGAGTCCAGGAGAGAAATGTACAAAATCAATTATGACTCTGGCATCAATGCCTGTTCCTCTAATCTTCCTCTTCTAAGTATTTTTAAAATACTTAGTATTTTATTATTATTATTTTAGAAACCTTAACTACAATCTTGAAGAATGATTTACAAACTGGAGTGGAATTAATATGACACATGAGTGAATCTGAATACTGAAAGTTGTGCACTGTTGTTGACACTGGGACACCCTGCACATATCATCTGAACATTCACCTACACAAGTTTAAGACTTCTTGTATGAACATCTGCATCTCTATGCCTGAGGATTGTTTTCTGGTCATTGCATTATATTTGGTCTAGGTGCATAACAAGCCAAAGTTGTCTAATATTTAAAGTCTCTGGGATTAGCCCTCAACCAATAATAAGTAGAATGTTGTTACATATGTAGCCCACCTACCTCACTACTCAGTTGACATAAGTCTAAGGCATGAATTTACTCTCTCAGACCCCTTTCCAAGTTTTCCAAAGAGGTAACCTGCTAAATAGTAAAAACATACTTTACTGCCTTTCTTTCCATTGTTGTCTTACATCCATACTTTCCTGCTGGTGTTTCTTAAAGCCCTTTCCAAAATAAACTCCTTGCAGGCATGTTCTTTTTTTCAGGGCATGTTCCTGGGTGAACTTCAACTATGACCCTTGTGGTTATATATTCATCTATTATGTTGGATAAGCCATAGGAACAATGAACATTTTTAGTATGGAATTTCCTTCAATTCCAGGAAGTTTTATCAAATAATTCCTTTGATAGTCCCCCCTCACAATTTTCTCTGTTTTTTCTTTCTGTACCTCACTTTATTTTTAGATTAAATCTCTTGGCTGATCTATTTTTTTACATATCTTATATCTCTTAATTTTTCTACAGTCTGGAATAGTTCTACAAATTTATCTTTTGAACATTTCTATTGAGTTTTTGCCTCTGAAATCATATTTTAATACATGAGATTATATTTTGTTTTTTAAATATTCCTTTTATATACATATATGTCCTTTTTTGATAGATCCAATATATCCTCTTATCCCTCGAAGGAGATTAATAGCAATGTTTAAAGTTATCTCTTTGTAAAATCCATGTTACTTCCAGTTTTTAAATTTATTAGTCTTTTCAATCTATTAAGGTTTAATTGGGATGTCTAGTGATCCTTTGTTTTCTGTTAATACGTGAGAATGAGCTTCTAAGTATTGATTAGATTCTCTGGGAAGTGTGGGTGAGGCTTGTCTACTGTGGATTTCAGTTAGGCTAAGATATATGGACTGTTTCGTCAGGAAATCCCCAAGCCAAATTGTTTTAGGTCTGTTATCTTGGGCTAGTAAGATTCCAAGAAGAATACATTTTGATTTTCTATCCATAGAAGATGTTCTAGTAAAATGTTGGCTGAAAGTCTAAAATTTCACCTTGGACACTAACTAAATTTCTTGTTTTTAGCAAAATGTTCATATTCCTCAATTCTACCTCTTTACTAATACACTTTTTCCCCTCATACACTTATTATGTGTACAAATTTATGGAGTACATGTGCAGTTTTGGTAAATGCATAGATTGGGTAGTGATCAAGTCAAGGCTTTTAATGTAGCCATCACCTGAATAATGCACATTGTACCCGTTAAGAAATTTCTCATCATCTGCCCCCCTCCCACCTCCTCACTCTTCTGAGTTGTTATTGTCTCCTAGTCCATGTGTACACATTTTTTTTTCAATGAATAGATCTCTATTACTCTGTCAGGGTGGGATGGAATGTTCACAGGTTGTAAAGGATTGGATAGAGGATTTCGTGTTCTATCTCCTTAAACAGATTTTCATACAATCCTTCAATTTGAATTCCCACATTCATTCTTAATGTAAAAGTTCTTTGAATCCCTTCCGGGTTCTGGAGTTCAAATCTATTTGCTTTCAGAGACTTCCCATTGGTGGTATAAGACATAGTTTTTTTAAAGAACTTAAAAACCTGTCCTGGTTTTTGTTCTGTTTTCTAGTTTCTATTGTAATATCCTGTTCTCTTTGAACTTAACAGAATAATGACTTGTTTGAAAGATAATTTTACAGTTATCTTACTGGGGTTTGAACAGGGAGAAGAGACATAAAGATGCGTTCAATTTGTCCTCATTTACTAGAACATGTATCTATTTTTTTTCTAGTTAACAGTCAAATAATACAAAAAGTTAAAATTTAGCACTCTGCATATACTTTGTAGTATTAAAAATTTATTATATTCAGTGACTACAAATTATATTTTGTGAGTTTGATATGTATTCTAGGTAACATACAGAAACTAAATTTCTTTTTTCATAACAACAGCAATAACAAAAATCTCCCTTGACTAAACTGTTTGCATTATGATAAATACTCACTGCTTGAAGAAAAAAATACAAAATGAGTATTTGAAAAATTCCATCTTTGAGTTATTATGTTTGCTTTCAGTTACACTATCCAGCTCTTGATCTTGCCTATTTTTCTCACTCTTGAAAGAGCCTACTACTCCACTCTTATTCAGTTTAAATCGGCAAACAGTTTCCTGATATTATTAGATAAGTTAGAATGGCAAAGTTTGTGTAAAAGTGATGAACAAAAGATATTGACTGAAGGAATGAACTCACTGAAGAAACTATTAAATGTTCTAAGATTAAAGAGTGCGTCAAGTTGCAGTGATAAGAAACTTCTAAGAAAATTTTTTTTTAAATCATTTGACCCAACTTTAAGAAGAAAATAACAGGAATCAGTACACTCAGAAAACAAACCAAGCATTGCACTTTATGATTTAGCTACAAAACTATGGTTCTTTCTTATAAAATTACTATATTTTTTCAATTTCGAATATGCTAACCTAGATTCAGTCAAGGTTGTGTATCTATCTTACATACAAGCATTTTTAAATTGGTAATCTCATGAAGATGTGTACATATAGAGAATGAGGAGACAGAGAAAACGAGATTAATTTAACACTCCTTATACAATAAATGTGAACAAAGTATTATAAAACTCAGAAATTTTTCCATCTACTGAATCTGGCAACAAATGGACATAATGGGCTTTAGATTTAATCCATTTATTAAACAGTCCAAATATGTCAACTTTCACATATTATAATATTTTCTCGTATATAGAAACAGATTTATAACACTGAAGCTGATCACTTAAAAAGACTTTTACATTTCATAATATGTGTTGTAAACCTACTATTCATGTTATGATCAATCTGCACAAATATTAATTAACATATATAATCCTGCTTTATACATAGAAATAAAGCAAGAACATGGCAAAATGACTACACTATAAAGGAGGGAAAATATGACAAAGAATATAATCAAATAAAAGAGTAAGCTTTAATACCAGCTAAAAGATTAAATTTAGTTCTAAGTTCAGTTAATTTTATTCAACATAATGTATCAAGAATGAAATATTAATTACTCTTTAAATTTATGTACTTACCATAAACTACCACCATGGCTACTAGCATCCATATAATACAACTTCTGTTAAATAACTAATTGTTAAGTGCATTTCATAATCAGATTAATAGTTTCAATATTATCCAAGTATTTTTCCTCTATCATGTATGCAATATAGTTTTTTAAAGGGCCACATATACCTTGAATATGTGTTCAAAATAAAGGAACAATCTTAATAATTAACTTTAGCATAAGATGTAGTTTATTAATAAGAATATATAAAATATAAAAATTAAAATTACTTTCTCTTGACTAGTACTCAGTTACACATTGAATATATAACACTAAATTTTAAAATAAGTCAATATATTTCCCACAGAAGAAAAAAGCATTTAAAAATTTTTGTAAGATACATTAATCACTTTCTTTTAATATTTTCTGTTAGAACTAATAAGATTACCTATTTCATGGCATCATTGCTTTTATTTTTTAATTTGTTATAATTTATTATAATTTTGAATTCTAAGGGGTAGACAAAATGTCCATCAAGAATTGATAAGTTTGAAACCTAATTTACAAAAACAAAACATATTCTTTAGATTAGTATTCATAGCATAGACTTTTTTTATATTGTTTTATAAAACTGATCAATATTTACTGATGTTCCTAAGAGAACAAATACTCCTGATTAACAGAAAGCTTCCTATAAGCATGTTGATAATTATATAGAATGGAAAGTTTTGCAAAAGAAAAGCTTATAACATGATTGTCATATTATTGTTCCTCTTTAAACAAAAGAATATAGTAACTAATTCTCTTAGCGATTCTTCTACAAACATCCTCTTTTATCCACATCAATTGTACATAAACCCTGATAGTAAATTGACTTCATCACCGAATTTTCTCTTTAAAATCCTGTTCTCAGATCTCTTACCTTGAATCAATACACCAGCCCTTTGCTGTCAAAACATCAGAAAAGCAATCAAATAGAGTTATATCTTATCAAGGATGAGAAAATAATGGTTGCCTAATATCATCAAATAGAAGTCAATTAAGAGAATAATATGAGATTGAAAGTTACATTGTCACTTTTATAAAATAAAATCTGGGATCGATTTTCCTATTACAATATCTGGTTCAGACTTTGTTAAATAGGTTTTCATGAGAGTTTTATTTATTACTGCGTAGTAATGAAGGACAATTCTGAAATAATGAAACTATATTTCACTTTCACTAAGAAGGCTTTTAGTCACTCTGACTTGTGATGTGAGACTATATGTGTTTGCATATATATGAACAAAAATTTTAGCAGTTATCTTGGTTTTGCTTCGATTATTAGAATCAATGATCAGAACTGCTTTCCTGATGCCAAAATTTTGATGCTAACAAAATTAAACAGACCTCAAAATCAATAAATAAACAAATGACATGTTTTTCATAATGTCTTGACTCTGGTAATAATTTTGATATGCCAGATACTTTTGACTAATAAGATTCCCTTCACATATTGACACAATTGAATTGAAGAATATAAAATAGTCATATCAAATAAATATTTTAATTTTTTGGTTTATTTTTGAAATTTTGCATAATTTAATACTTGTAGAAAAATTATAAATAGTACAAAATCATGACAAAACATAGATATATTTTTTCTGACTTTTTTTCTTGTCAAAGCAATAGCTTTATTATAACACTAAAATGCATAGTAAAAATTAGGTATATCAGGAAAGATTATTTACTATTCCTAAAGCCTAAGTATATATTTATTTATTTATTTTTAAACCTTTTTATTTTTAATTTTCTTTTGTTTTTGACTATTATGAGTACATAGTAGTTGTGTATATTTATGGGGTACATGTAATGTTGTGATACAAGTATACAATGTATAATCACCAAATCAGGCTAACGGTTAAAAAGTAAGTTGTAGATCTGATGCCCACATACACCTAAATCCTTTAGTGTCTATTTCCTATGAATGAGTTATACACCTATGTCTCATCTACATATGTATTTATTTACCCATGTACCGATGACATTAACATTGAAAAATATTTTATCTAATTTATACACATTTTTTGAGATTTTGTAAATTGTTTTGATAGTATCATTAACAGGCAAAATAATGTTATATGTCATGTATGATGTTCACTTGTCATATTTCCCATCCAAGTACTAACCAGGCCTGACCCTGCTTAGCTTCGAAGATCAGATGAGATTGGGCACATTCAGTGTGGCATGACCATAGACTACTTGTCATATCTCTGGTTTCCTTTAATCTGAAATAGTTTTTATGCCATTCTTTTTGTATATGACTTTGTATTTTTGAGAGGACATTTACTTTGTAGAATGTCCCATCTTGTGATGGCCCCTTTCATTCTCAATGTAGGTAATTTGTGTTTATCTATTTTTGTTGATCAATACCCAGTCTTGTCAGACATTCATGGAATTAATCGCCTTTCCTCAAAGCCAACTTTTGGTCTTATTCAATCGGTTTTGCATTTAATTTCTTTTTTTTAAATTTCAGAATATTATGGGGATATTATGTTTTGGTTATGTAAATTGCTTTTGTACCATTTGATTCAACGTTGTAAGTATGCCCATCCCCCAGATAGTGTGCATTGTACCTGTTAGGTATGAATTTACCCAGCCCCTCCTTCGCCCTCCCATCTGCTTGATTGCTGATGAATGTTATTTCTATATGTACACAAAAGTGTTGATCAATTAGTTTCAATTTAATGGTGAGTATATGTGGTGTTCTTTTTGCATTCTTTTGATACTTTGCTTAGTAGAATGGTCTCCAGTTTCCTACAGGTTAATACAAGAGGTGCTAGTTCACTATTTTTTTCTGGCTGAGCAGTACTCCATGGCATACATATACCATATTTTATTAATCCACTCATATATTGATGGACATTTGGGTTGTTTGCACATATTTGCAATCATGAATTGTGCTGCTATAAACATTTGAATGCAGATGTCTTTTGTATAGAATGCCTATTTTTCCTTTGGGTAAATACCCAGTAGTGTGATGGCTGGATCAAATGGTAGGTCTACTTGTAGTTCTTTGAGGTATCTCCATATTACTTTCCATTGAGGTTGTACTAGTTCATAGTCCCAGCACTGCATGAGTGTTCCTATCTTTCTACATCTACACCAATATTTGTTGTTTGGGAACTTTTTAATAAAAGCCATTCTCACTGGAATTGAGTGATATCTCATTGTGGTTTTGATTTTCATTTTCCTGATGATTAGAGATGTTGAGCATTTTTTCATGTTTGTTGGCTATTAGTCTATCTTCTTTTGAAAAGTTTCTGTTCATGTCTTTTGCCCACTTCTTAATGGGATTGATTGATTTTTTTCTTGTGGATTTGCTTGGGTTCTTTATAGATTCTAGTTATCAGCCCTTTGTCAGATGTGTAGCATGCAAATATTTTCTCCCATTCTGCAGGTTGTCTGTTTTGCACTTAATTTCTATGTCACTAATATCTATTCTTTTCTTTCTCTATTTTACTTAGGATTAATTTGCTCCTTCCCTTTCAAAAATTTACAGAATCACTTTTTATCTTATTTATATTAATTTCTTATTGATTTTATTGTATTATTTATTTTCACTTTAAGTCATCAATGATCAGAAAAAATAATGCCAGTGATTTTGTTCATAGACTTCTTCTATGGCCCAATATAAGATTATTTTTTTAAAGTGTGGGATTAGATAAATGTAAATTAACTCAAATTTGACTGGGCTTTTTGAACTGTCCTTTGAGAAGCAGTTCGTGTAATTGTTCTATTACAGTGATTACAACAATGTTCTAATACATCAATGTTCTCTTACAACAATGTTACTGAGATAAATCAGTTAACAACTCTCATAAGAAATAAGATGTTATGACACATGACATAATAACAATAATATTTTTCTCCTTTTAGTTTGTCAATTTTGCTCCATATGTTTATATAAGTCATAGTTTTTTAATATGCACATTTAGAATTTAGACATTTTATATCTTCTTTGTGAACTTAATGTTTTAACTCAACTGACACTTGTAGCTTAAATTTTATTTTACATGGTTTAGAATAGCTTTACCACTATTTGTTTTTATTTATTTAATATATCTTTTACATACTTTAACTTTGAACATTTTCTTTACATTAAAAATGTGACTTTTTCAGTTAGATAGAATGAACAATATTTGATAGCACAGCAAAGTGACTATGATCAACAACAAGTTAGGACATACTTTAAAATAACTAAAAGAGTGGAATGGGAACATTCCAAACACAAAGAAATGATAAATGCCTGAGATGATGGATATTCCAATTACTCCAATTTGAAAAATTTACATAAAATGCCTGTTTCAAAACATCACATGTACTATATAAATATATATAACTATTATGTACTCATAATAGTTAAAAATTTAAAATTTATTTATTTATTTATTATTTCAGCATATTATGGGGGTACAAATGTTAAGGTTACATATATTGCCCTTGCCTCCCCTCCCCCCTCGAGTCAGAGCATCGTGTCCATCCCCCAGATGGTGCACATTGCACTCATTATGTTTGTATACACCCATCCCCTCCTCCCCACTCCCACCTGCCTGACACCCCATAAATGTTTGGTTTTTTTTTCATTTTGGTTACATTTTGTATCTTTGCCACTCCCTAGCAAGGGTTAGAGGTATGCCCTTCCCCTCCACAATGCTCACCACATCCCTCAGATGTGGGTCTATCCCCCAACCTCCGAATCCCTGGTGAACACCACCACCATTTGAGCCCCATAGTGTTAATCAGTCAGTACCAATTTGATGGCAAGTACATGTGAAGCCCATTTTTCTGATCTTGTGTCACCTCACTTTGGATAATGGGCTTAAGCTTAATCCAGGATAATATAAGCAGTGCTAGCTCACTGTCATTTCTTAGAATTGAGTAATTTTCCATTGTAAACATATACCAAATTTTAATTATCCACTCATGAATTGACAGGCACTTGGGTTATTTCCATGTCCTTGCAATAGTGAATTGTGCTGACATAAACATTCAAGTGCAGATGTCTTTATAATAGAATGACTTATGCTCTTTTGGGTAGATGCCTAATAATGCTATTGCTGGGTCGAATGGTATTTCTATTTTTAGCTGTTTGAGGTATCTCTAAATTCTTTTCCACAAAGGTTGCACTAATTTGCGGTCCCACAAGCAGTGTAAGAGTGTTCCTGTCTCTCCACATCCTTGCCAGCTTTTGTTGTTTGGGGATTTTTTGATAGAGGCCAATCTTACTGGGGTTAGGTGGTATCTCATTGTGGTTTTGATTTGCATTTCTCTAATGATTAGAGATGTAGAGTATTTTTTTT
>CAUYPO010082058.1:0-31845 GCA_963574435.1 Cheirogaleus major | reverse complement strand
GGATGGATGGATGGATGGATGAATGGGTGGGTGGGTGGATGAATGGGTGGATGGGTGGATGGATGGATGGATGGATGAATGGGTGGGTGGGTGGATGAATGGGTGGATGGGTGGATGGATGGATGGATGGATGAATGGGTGGGTGGGTGGATGGATGGATGGATGGATGAATGGGTGGATGGGTGGATGGATGGATGGATGAATGGGTGGATAGGTGGATGGATGGATAGATGGATGGATGAATGGGTGGGTAGGTAGATGGATGGATGGATGGATGGATGAATGGATGGATGGGTAGGTAGATGGATGGATGGATGGATGAATGGGTGGATGGGTGGATGGATGGATGGATGGATGAATGGGTGGGTAGGTAGATGGATGGATGGATGGATGGATAGGTGGATGGATGGATGGATGGATGGATGAATGAGTGGATGGGTGGATGGATGGATGGATGGATGAATGGGTGGGTAGGTAGATGGATGGATGGATGGATGGATGGATGGATAGGTGGATGGATGGATGGATGGATGGATAGGTGAGTGGATGGGCGAGTAGATGGGTGAACGGATGGAAGGACAGATGTGCAGGCAGATAGGTGGATGTGTGCATGTATGGAAGGATGTTTGGATTGGTGTATGGATAACGGATAGGTGAGTGGGGGGGTGAGTAGGTGGTTGGATGAACATCCACGGACATTCAGATGGGTATGTGACATAAAGAGTAGGAACACAAATCTGATCTTGAGTCATCAGAATCCTGGCACTTAGAAGTGGCATTGGAATGAGCAAAAGGGGATTTTTCCTGGAAGAGGAAACCAGAGCAAGGTGGTCCAGGGCACCGTCATAAACACGCAATGATAAATTGACATCAGGTCACAGGCGGCGGCTTCACGGCAGTGCAGCGCAGTGATGTGTTCTCACGGTGTCAAGGCCTGTGACTCGCAGACCACCCTCCACACACACCAGCCGTCGAAGAGCCTCTTTTCCCCAACGCCACTGTCCTGACGTCCACCCGAGGAGGGAGTGCGGTGCACTGAAACGAGGCTGGGTTTGCCATAGGACTTCCGGGCTGACTCCGAGCTCTCCCTCTGCCAGGAATGCGGGCTTGGGCGGTTTGCTCTGCCTGTCCGGGCTTGGCTCCCTCTGGCCAAAGTAGAGGAACTGATCGCAACCTAACGGGGACTGTGGCTTAAATGTGATGCAGATTGTCAAGTGCTCGCTCTAGGCTGGGCACACAGTAAGTGCTCAATGAGCGGCAGATCTCATACCACGACATTGCAGTGGACTCGCCCTTTCCCTTACGGTTCCCATTGGGGTCACTTCCAATTTTCCCTCTATTTTAAACTCCACCGCAAGAGAAACGTGCGTAGCCAGTGTTTTGCATCCACCCATGATTAATCCCCCAAGGTAAAAGCTTCCAGAAGTAAAAGCTGCTGAGTCAGCGGATATGAACGTTGTTACGGCTTTTCATACACAGAGCCGAAAAGCAGAAGGGACCCCTTGTAAATATCATTTCACAGCATTAGTGGGTGTTGGAGTTGCCAGATTTAGAGATTGCCCCCTACAATAAAATCCAGGACACAGTCCCGATAGTTTCAGATCATCTATTTTAACTTCCTTTCTTGTACAGATGGGGAAACTGAGGCCCAGAGACAAGCGGAATAGCAGCAGTGGCTTTACAAACGCCGTTTGTTCAGACTGGGAATGCTGCGATGGGCTCCTTCCGTGCGTGGGACCACTCTCCGCTCACAACAGTCCTACGGCCAAGGCGTCACCACCCATGACCACAGACGAGGAAGAGCAGCCCCCGGAGAAGGAAGCAGTGAAGGCAGGATTTGAACCCAGGCAGGCTGGCTTCGGAGCCTGTGCTCTGATCGTCAGGGCACCTTTGTACCCCAGAATGACCAGCTCCAGAATGAATGGGCCTTGACTTGGGGGGCAGACTTCGGGGGAGTCGGCAGGAGGGGCGGAAGCAGGCTACGGGGCAGAGTTCGTTTCCTCGTGAATGCTCTGAGTCTTTTCAGAGATCCCAATGAGCCGACACCCCCACCAAGGCCGTATGTAAATTCACGCCTATCTGGGCCACAGGGTGGGTGGCCCCGCCAGCTTCCAGGTTGCTAGTGCTCCACTGGGTGGGTTCCCAGAGCTACTCGTGTGAATTCCAGCACCAGTGTTTCTGCACACGCTGGTTCCGCTCCGCCCAGACACTGGATGCCAGAAGAGGCTTGAGGAGGAAGACTCCACAGCCATGGCTTTGCCTTCGTCTGCCCACTGTGGAGTGGCTGCCTGCTTTCCTGCTGCCTGGAGGCCACGGGGGAGGCAAAGGGAGGCTTGTGAAACCTGCAGCAGATTTTTAAGTAGCTTTGTGATCACACAAGGAGGAGCCACAGAAGGGCTTCTAATTTTAACTCTGCCACTTTTTTGCTGTGTGACTTTGGAAAACTGACTTAGCCTCTCTGGGCACCCCCTTCCCCATCTGCAACATCAAAAGAAACAGGGTTAATGTTCCCGCTGGCTCTACGCTGCCTCCTTTTAAGGCCCTAGACCCATGAGCATCCCGAGGACAAACCTGTCACCAAACCAGCCTTTGCCAGAGCCACGATGCCCTCTCGCCACTCCTCCAGGCCACGGCGCCCCCTTCCCCACCTCCACACATCTGGAAATTAACTTCTTAACTTCCCATTTTGCCGTCACCCCACGAGTAACCACAAATCACCATCGGTTTGGGTTGCACATTTTCACACATCGCCCTTTTAATGTCTCCCGGAAAATATAAATAAAACACACATAACCATTAGAACTCTCCGAATCCTGAAAAGGACATACGAATTTATTTGTCTCCATGTGGACCGTACATATTGTATTAAAACCGCATAAAGGGGTTTAATAAAATAGCAAAGAGAGAGGCAGCAGAGTGGCATCCCGGGCGGCGGGGAGAGCTGGAAGTGATCTTTCTTTGATGCCTGTTAAATGTTCCAGCAGATGAACCCGATATTCTGCCAGGAAATGAGTTTGCCACCGGCCTATTGGGCCCGTAGTAAGAGGTTGGTCTCCGCACGGCCATCCCTCTTCCGCGCGCGGCAATACATTACGCCGCCTCCATTTTTCATTCCTTGCTGCCCGAAATGCAAATTTCTTCTCTGTTGTTTATATTAGGTTTTCAAATATATGGAAATCCAGAGATCTGCAGGGAAATGCCAGGGCCACGGAGGCACTCGATCTGTCTTTTTCCTCTGACTGACTTCTTTCCATCACTTACGGGATCCGTGACGGGGGCTGAGCATGGGGTACGGGGCACCGGGACGGGGAGCTTCGCACCCACAGCCCCCTCCCCGGGGTAAAGCGTGGCAGAGGGTGGCTTTTGAATTGGTGGATTTGCTTTGAGCCACAAAGGGCTGGGGTGGCCTGATGAATTGCTGTCACCGAGTGCCCACTGTGGACCAGCAACTAACTACTCTGCAGGCAAAGAGATGAGGGCTGCGATCTTTGCATAGGCAGAGACGACAGGGGAAATTCCTGTGTTCGGCAGCAAGAATCTATGGGATGCGCACTGGATCCCAGGAACCGCGGCACACAGCAGCTAGCGCCTAAAGGTCCCTTGAGTTCTTCTTGCCCGCAGGCACAGAGCACTTTGCACGAGCATCTCATCTCATTTCCTCAACCACCCTATGGTGAAAATGTATCACTTCCATTCTGCAAATGAGGAAGAGTGATTTCACGTTCCACGTGCCACCACCACACAACCAAGAAGAGCAAAGGCGAGTTTTGAACTCTGGTCTTGTAAGTGTCAATGCTCACATTGTTCTACAACAGATCGGCAGACTCTGTCTGTGACGGGCCAGTTAATAAATATTTCAGGCTTTGGGAGACCATAAGGTATCTGTTGCAACTACTCACCTCTGCTCTTGTATTGCAAAAGCAGCCCCAGACAGTACCTTAGCAAATGGGTGTGGCTGTGTTCCAATAAAACTTTATTGACAAAAGCAGGCAGTGGGCCAGATTTAGCCCATGGGCCCATCCCTGCTCTTAGCAAATACACAAGCTCCCAGGGCTGCCCTTGATCTGATCAGGGCATTTGATGTTTCACAGACATTTGCCAAGATCATCTTGCAGATGCCAACTGGGCCTCCCAGGAAATCTCATCATTGTCATCACGATATGCATAGTCTTGTTTCAGCTTCATAGCAACCTGAAGAAGTGGGGATTTTAATTATAATCATTTTATTAGGGAAGAACAAGAGGCTCAGAGAGTGCTCGTGTTCAAGTTGATACTCCAAGGCAGTGGCAGACCTGGAATTCAAACCCACGGGCTGCAGACCTTTGCCCGGCCAGTGTAGTTCAGGGACAGTGTGACAATTAACAGAGGCTGCTCCTGCTCAGGGAGTCAAAGGCAGGACCCAGGCAGGCAGCCCTTCTCACACCAACCCTTCCCACAGTGACCAAACACACAACGCCTCGTGAAGATGAAGCAGAGATTAGTGTGATGCTTCTACAAGCCAAAGACTCATAAAGGTTGCCAGCAACCCCCAGAAGCTACTGCGAGGCATGGAAGAGATGCTTCCAGAGCCCTCGGAAGGAACGAACCCTGCCTACACCCTGATCTCAGACTTCTACCTTCCAGGACTATGGGAGGTTACATTTCTGCTGTTGAAGCCGCCAGGCTGTGGTGCCAGGCTGTGGCAGCCCTGGCACAGTGGTGCACATTCTCGTGTGGCCAGCGTCCTAGACACAAGCCTTGAGATGTCCCCGAGTTGCCCAACTCGGATCCCACTTCTGGGAGGCTGGTTCCTCTTCTCTGAAACATCGAGAGGTCCATCCATAGATCAAACCTGTGACCTTGGCAATCTCCTTGGCAAACTCCTGCTTCCACCCGTCTTCCACTGGGAAAACATTTACTGAGCACCCACTGGGTGCCGTGCACTTCACTGACTCACTCAACACGAGTTAATCAGCACCTACTATGTGCCGGGCCCTGAGGGGGAAGAGCTGAGAACCGGATGTGCAAGTTCCCCAACCCTTGACCTTGGACACCCTGGTGTACCAGGAGTACACCAGCTGCTGTAACGGACAGACCCCGCAATCTCAGCAGCTTCGCTCACAAGGAGTTTGTTTCCGGCTAGTCGGATTGCAAGTGGCTGCGGTTGGGCAGAAGCAGGGATGAACTATGAGCATAGGATGACGCTCCAGAACTCAGGGCAGGTAAAGGAGCCCCTGTCTTCTTCAACAGGGTCAGAGTAGGTGCCGGCAGGCAAGGGGGAGCGAGTGGAGGAGAGGAGCCCTGGGCTGCAAGTGGCACACGCCACTTCCGCTGTCACCCTGCTGGCCAGGATGCGGGGGACAGCCCCTCCCACGGCAGGAGAGGCTGGAAATGCAGCCTCGACGCATGTCTAGAAGGAACAGAAAGTGGGTTTGCTAACACTTGGCTTTATCTGCAGTGCTAGGTATCACAGGGTGATGGAGGAAGATAAACGGGGCATGACCCCAGCCCTCCAGAAACCCCAGATTCTGGGCAGGGACCCCCAAGTGCACAGCACTGGAGGGGCCAGAATGAGGATAGTGTGAGATAAACACGTGGAAAAGCAAACACGCAGGTCAGAGTGGCCCCTTCCTACGGTGACTGTCTGTGCCTCTGGCTGGTCCTGAGGCCGGTCACAGACACGCCGCAACCACACTCAGTCGCCAGCATCCCACCTCAAAAGAAGATGATGGTACACACACCGGGGTGGCTTGTATCGGGTGTCGGGCAGACGGGAGGGCAGGAGGAGGGGTGGGTATATACGTACATATTGGGTGCGATGCGCACCGACTGGGGGATGGACACGCTTGAAGCTCTGACTCGCGGGGGGGAAGGGGGAGGAGGCAACACACGTAACCTAAACATTTGTATCCCCATAATATGCTGAAATTTTTTAAAAGAGAGAGAGAAAGAAAAAAAAAAGAAGATGATGAAACTATAAAGGGACATGAACTGGCATTTATTAAGGGCTGCCTATGGGCCAGGAACTAGAATCCTAACCTCCCCCTCCACCCAAGTCTTCACATCAGCCCCTTCGCTGAGCATAATTTCCTCCTGTCCATCAATGAGGAAACTGGAGCCCAGAGAGGTGAAGCCACTTTTGCAAAGTCACACAGTAAAGAAGTCAGAGGTTGAGCCATGATTGGGCTGGAGTGGGGGTTGGGGGACCTGTTGGACTCCAGAGAGTCTGGGCTCTTTTCTCTGCATCGCGTGGAAAGGAGACGCACAAATGGCCAATAAGCACATGGCAAGATGCTCAACGTCCATTAGTCATTAGGAAAATGCACGTGGAAAACCACAAGGAGATGCCACTTCATACCCATTAGGATGGCTACTGTTTACAAAAGAAAAGGAAATAACAAGTGTTGGCGAGGATACGGAGATATTAGAACCCTTGTGGGCTGTCGGTGGGAATGTAAAATGATGCAGCCACCATGAAAAACAGTATGGAGGTTCCTCAACGAATTAAACATCAAATTACCATATAATCCCCAAATTCCACATCCAGGTGGATACACAAAAAGCATGGAAAGCAGGGTCTCAAAGACATATTTGAACGCCCATGTTCATAGCAACATACTCGCCATGGCCAACACATGGACGTAACCCACGTCCATCGACAGATCCCTGGATGAGCAAAACACAGTCCGTCCATGCAATGGAACATCATTCGGCTACAGACAGAAGGAAATTCTGACGTGGGGCGCAACACAGACGGACCTTGGGGGCATTATATTAAGTGAAACAAGCGAGTCGCACGAAAAGACAGATGCTGTGTGGCTTCACCTGTGCAAGGGACCGGGAGCAGCCAAAACCGTAGAGACAGAAAGTAGCACAGTGGTCGCCAGGGGCTGCGAGGGGGAATGAGGAGTCCATGTTTCACAGGTCCAGAGTTTCTGTTTTGCAGGATGGAAGGAGTTCTGCAGACGGGCGGTGGTCTACAACATAAACTTACTTAAGACCGCTGCATTGTGCACTTAAAGATGATTAAGATGGTAAATTTTATGTGATGTGCATTTTTCCAAAATTTTTAAAAAGAGAGAGAGAGAGATGGGTGCCCTCTCTAGAGCCTGAGAGTGCAGAGGGAGGGGAGCGGTGGGGCGGGGCAGAGAATCGGCTGGAATCGGCGGTTCGAGTCTCAGCGCTGATGCCCGCAGTCCGGGGTCCCCGGCGGGCACATTTGCTCTCCAAGCAGCAGCTGGCGACTCCGTCACACGGGAGCGTTAATTGTCTCTTCCTCCTCTCCGCGCTGGATTTGAAAATGCCCTATAAACTCTAAAGTGCTGTTCTCTGCAGTCTTGTCATTTTCCATGCCCCTCCCGGTCATCGGAGGTTCACGCTTCTGCGACCTTGTGGCTGGAGCCAGACAGGTCCCTGCTGAAGGCCTCCCCCTCCCGCCCCAGCCAGCCAGAATCCTGCCACCTGAATTCCACGTCTGTCCTTCGTGCCTTTGGCGGGTGTGATGTCCGTGGAGGGCGTGAAAGGGCCTCCGGTGATCCTTTCTGTGCCCAGATACTACTCACCACAGGTATGGGGACACCCAGGGGCCCGAAGCCTCCCCTCCCCTGGAGCTGGAAGTGACAGCAGCATGTCCCCTGGATGGAGCCCTTCTTCGTGGGGGGGGGGCAGATGGGAGGACTGTGTGTCCAGGGCTAAGACACTGAAGCCCAGGGAGCGGCTCCTCCCCAGCCCCCGAACGTCGCCAGAGCTAAAGGCAGGAGCAGGGGACGACGGCGACAGTCTGAGCCTTAGTCCTCTTCCCTGCTGTCCACCGTGCATCGGGCGAGACCCTCCTTCCCGTCTGCTTCCCTCCAGCGCACCCCTGGAGTCTGTCATCTGTTCACTCAGTCAACACAGAGGCACTGAGTACGCGCCCTGTCTCGGCACCGCAGAACGGCACCACCTACCGTCATTCCGAGGCTCCTCGGGACGTGCTCAGCCACAGCCCGGCTCGGGGTGAGCCCTCAACACCTCCGCCTGCTCCCCCCGGGGAGATGTCATCCTCAGAATTTCCCCGGAGCTGTCCCTCACTCTGAGATCACAGGCCAGGGTTACAAATGTCTCTTCTCCCTTTCTCTCACCTGGGCTCTCTGGACGGAAGCTCCAGCCTGGGAGTCGGCAGCTTCTGATCTCCGTGTGGGTCTGTCCCTCATTAGCCAAGGCCAAGTCACAGGTGCCTCCTTTCATTTCTCAATTATGGGCAGCCCCTGGGCCAGCACCATAAAGTGGGCTCTGCTTGACTCATATTAATTAAATATCACAGGAGCCAGGGAAGGAGTCAGGGAAGGAGGCTTGGCCGCTGGCTTTGATAGGCTTGCCGCTCCTTCTCCAGGTAGAAAATGTATTCATTCATCCCTTCACTGGACAGGTGCATGTGCCGGGCGCCATGCTAGTCTCTGGGTACCCAGGAGCAGAAAAGACCAGCACGGATCTCGCCCCATGGTGCGCACACACCAGGGGGAAGGTCCTCAAACTTTAAGGCACGGATGCATGCACCAGAGAGATATGGGTTGGGTAGAAGGGCCTTCAGGCTCGGTGGCCCAGAAAAGAAGATTTAGGGGTGGGAGGAGGTAGAGGCCACATGACAGCTGCCTCGTTTGTGAACTCAAGGAAGGGACACAGTGCCATGAGCAAGAAGACCTGATCTCCGAGTCTCTCTCCTGCCCTGACACTCTGATGCTGTCATTTTCGAGTTCTTTTTGGCCCTTCCCTTACTATCCTGCAGAAACTCAGTAAATAAACAGCGCGTGTCGAGCACTCTCCTCTGTATGTGAAGGGCCATCTCAAGGAATCCTCGCCACCCGCCCTACGATTCTTGACACTAAAAATAAATAAATAAATGAATAAATAAATAAATGAGGGCTTTAAGATGTGAAGATATTTGCCCCAGAGCTCACAGAGGGAATGGGAGTGTTTCAGAGCTTCTGCTTGTAAAGAAAAGGGAGGAGAAAGCTTCTCTGTGTTCTTTGAGTTCCCACGATTGAAACCTACCCGCTTCTCTGCCGCCTTTCTTCCTTCCTCCCGGCATTGTTCAGCGGGATGCAGATGGGTAAGTCCCCGAAGCACGTCCTGGCACCTGGGAGGCACTGGGCGCATCACCCCAGAGAGGACCTCCGCGCACTTGTCTCAGGACGGTGAGGCTGAGGAATGGGACGTTGGGGCAACAGCACGGGCCAAACACCTGACACACACCTGCGCATTTGACTCCCTCAGCACGCCTGTGAGCTGGGTGCGCGTGGCCACACTTACAGATAACACTAAGGTCCAAAAGCAGGAAGATCGTTTCCAAAAGTCTCCTGATTTGCAAGGGACAGAGTGACAGTCCTACCACACCCCTCCCTGACTCCAAAGCCCTGGCTCTTTCTGCCTCACTGCTCCGAGGGGAGTTCCGGGGCCAAACCAGGACCGTGAAAGGGACAGGATGGCACAGGTTGGGGACAGACGTGCTTTGGAGAAAGGCCACTTCAACTTGTGAGCCCATAATGGGAAAAGAGATGCTTCCACTTCTGTCCCGGGCACTTCAAGATTTAGAATTCTAGCAAACCTTGACCATCCCAGCGGAACTGTCGTCGATACAGTTAAAGCTCCGTCCACCCAGACATCGCTCACTGCGTCATGCACGAGTCACAACTGAAAACAATAATTAGAGTTTACTGGGGCAAGCACTGCTCTCCACACTTTACTTGAATTTACTTCATCTTCATAAGAACTCCGAAAGTTTTCACCTTCGTTTTGCAGATGATGAAACCGAGACACAAAGAGCTTGCATAACCTGCCACAACCTCATGCTGCTGAGATGCTGGAATGGAGGTCTCTGAACGCTAGTGCTTGGGGCTGAAGCCCAGTGCCTTCACTTTCAGGAAATAGCTCCTTCCCAAATGCACACCAGTAGGAAATTAACTGCGTACATTTAGGGAGTATCCACCTAATGGAATACTATGCAGCCATCAAAAGTACTTACAGTTGTTAACACAGAAAATGTAGAATGAAGAAGTCAGATACAAAATTACACATTACGTTATTTCAACAATATCTAAAAATGTCAAAAAAAAGACTGGAGAAGATATCCCAAAATAAGTTCAGCTATTCATCCATCCATTTATTCATCCACCTACTTATCCGCCCACCCATCCACTCATCTATCCACCCATCTACATACTCATCCACCTATCTATCCATCCACCCATCTATATATTCATCCACCCATCCACCCATCCATCCATCCACCCATCTACATACTCTTTCACCCATCCATCCATCCATCCACCCATCTACTTACTCTTCCATCCATCCATCCATCTATATACTCATCCACCCATCCACCCATCCATCCATCCACCCATCTACATACTCATCCACCCACCCATCCATCCATCCACCCATCTACATACTCGTCCACCCATCCATCCATCCACCCATATACATAATCTTCCACCCATCCATCCATCCACCCATCTACATACTCATCCACCCATCCATCCATCCATCCATCCACCTATCTACATACTCATCTACCTATCCAACCATTCATTCAACAAATATTTATCAAGTGCCTCTTTGTTATCTACCCCCCCGGAGATGACCTCTGAAACTCTACAGTTGATGAACTACCCCAGGGTAGTCCCTGCCCACCTGTCAGACAGACTGAAAACAAACAATCAATGTCACATCTAGATGGTTAACGGTGATTGTGATCTGTGGGATGTATGTCGGCGACCATGGCATTGAGTGACAGAGGTGCAATCCTAACTGTGAATGGGAGAAGGCAGGGAGGGCTCCCAGAGGAGGTGATGTTTGAGCTGCATCCTGTAGAGTGCATAAGAGTCAGCAAGGGGCAGAGAGGAGAGTGCTCTAGGCAGAGGGTGCAGCAAGGTTCAAAGGCCCTGAGAGCAGAGAGGTTTGGCCTGTGCAGGGACAGGGGGACACCAGCACAGCCAGAGGGGGAGCAGAGGTAGAGAGGGGAATTGCTCTTCCTGGAGCCTGAGATTAATTTTTTTCCTCCTGTCTTTGTAATGAGTATGCATTTCATTAATAACGAGGAAAAAGGTTTAAAGGGGGTTAAAATAAAAATAGCGAAGCTTCCTGAGGAAGACATAGAATATCCAGGACAAGGTTGTCTGTTGTTACGGAAAAGAGACCGGGGCCAGGAACAGAGCTGGGGCTGGCGGGGGAGGCAGAGGTTCGCCCCTTGCGACCCCCACTCCAACCGGCCTCCCTTCTGCGCCGGGCCTTCCTCTGGGGGGCTTTGAGCAGGGAAAACAGGGAGGGGCTGCTGTTGGAAGCGTCTGGCATGTGGAATAGATATTAATGCTGCAGAAGGGGGAGCCGGGGGGAAGGCAGACTATTAAAATTCTGTAGTCCTGAAAAATACATAAGTCTAAAATAAGACTAATGAGACATTTACTGGTGTGGCTGCCTTGCATTAATGACCCTGCCGAGGATAAGATCGCAGAAGGCTTTCAATGTAATTACCAGGCTAATGATTAGCTGTGACATCACTGGAGACGGAGACGCAGGCCTTGTTTTGGATTGCTTTCAAAGTCAGGACACCGCTGACCGCCTCGCCCCCGGAGAAACCTCGGGGTGCCTACACCCTACGCCCCGGACCTCCCTCCCGCGGCCCCGGCTTCCAGCCAGCTCACACCACGTTCCCCTCCTCACCCTCCAGCCCCTGCATTCCTGGACGTTTTAAGAAAGCCTCTGGGACCATGAACTTCAAGCAGCAATTTGTCAGCACCTGTGGGGGCTGGGGGCGGATGCCTGGGCGAAAGTGGGAGTCAGGAGGATGTCCAGAAAGAATCTTAAATGAACAAGTGATGCATTAACTGATGAGCGCTTTCAAAACCCTCCTGCCCCGGGAGACCCAGAAAAGACACAGTAGACAGCGTGTGATGCTCCGTCGCAGAGAACTCTTGGCTCTGAGCCCACCCAGCCCACCCTTTGGAACAGAAGGGGAACGCCGAAGCTCAGAGCGGGGAGCTCACTTCCCGAACATGCTCTGCAGTGAGTTATAGGAAAACAAAAGTGGAGAGTGATAATCCCATCCAGCCTCCCCCCTTCTGGAATCCACAGTGCCCTACATCGCTAATGGCATCCCCTCCTCGTCAAAGCTCCGAAGAAGTTCTCTGATCAAGACTCATGCCTTCCAGTATGGCGCGGACAATGGCAAGGAGATGGGAAGACTGAGTCCCTGAGTCTAGCCGCAGAGGGGTTGGAAGAATCGGGCCTCTATTGGGTGGATTCTGGGGAGCCGCAGAAGGGGTAAAGTCTAGGGACACGGCCCCTGGTTGTCAGACCAGCTGAAAGCACTAGGGACACACAGATCTTCATGGTGGGGGGGGAGGGGCACATCCTCTTTACACAGGCTCTAGCAAGGTTCGTGCTGCAGGAAGCATCAAGCCAGCAAGGGGTGGAACGACGGAGCAGGAATCCTAGAGGAAGCAGACCACAGCCCCGTGCAGCTTTAAGAAACGCCTTGGAGTGAGTGGTTCAGAACCAAGACTCTAAAAAGCCGGGTAATTTTGGAGTTCTTCTCTTGCATGAGTTTGGCACAGGGCCATGCAGTGGTGGCTGAAAAGCCATTGAGACCTAGAAAATAAGACTTCAGTGAAACAGTTCCTGGAGTGGGGAGCCTGGAGCCATGGGAGATGGAGCCATGGGAGATGGAGCCATGGGAGATGGAGCCATGGGAGATGGAGCCATGGGAGACGGAGCTGGGAGTGGGGGGATGGGGAGGATGGGGAGGATGGGGAAGACGGGGAGCTGGGAGCAGAGAAATTCACTGGGGTATCTGCAGACAGTGGGGTGCATAATGATGCATAATAAATATCTGTTTTCTTTCCAAGTCCCCAGAAGCTCATATTTTAGAAGCCACCCCTCCTGTACCATTAGCGCACATCTGGAAGAGCATAGAGTTTTGGGAAGTGGAGTCATCTAGGAAGACGGAGAGAGGAAATAGGGTTGGACAGAGCCTCTCTCCCACCAACTTACAGAGGAAGAAACTGCAGTCCAGGCTGGACCATGCCGGGCCCAAGATACGCACACCCAGGTGTTCTCCCTCCAGCCCACGGCTCCTCCTTTCCACAATTCAATCCCTTCTTTCTTGCATTTCAATTTTAGCAGTTCCAAGTTGGCAGGCTTAACAGGTGACTCAGCTCAGAAACTGCATCGGAGGAGGAGAAAGTGTCTTCAGTAGTTGTCATAGGAACACAATCCATTGTTCCGTTTTGAAGGGGCAGAACCCAATACGATTAATAAGAGGTGAGCGAAAGAAAAGTGGTCTTCCTTGAGACTTGACTGAGTCAGGACTTAACAGAGCTATGAGGTCACGGGTGGGTTCTAGGCAGAGAATAAACCTCACCCCAAAACACACCCACACGCACGCACCCCGGGCTTACAGATACGGAGGGCAACGCCCCTTGCTCTGAAACCCAGGTCGGATCCAGAGCGGAGATTTGCCTTTCTTGGCTAGCACTGACTGTGTTTGGTGGCACCATCTGCCTCCACCAGCCGCCATCAGCTGCCTGTCAGTCTCCTTTCAGCCTCCAAGACCATCTCAAAGTGTCAAAGCCAGAGACAAGAGCCATCGAATCATGATTCTGTCCTTTACCTGCCAGGTGGCTTCGAAAGATTGAGTTAAGCCTTCGAAGTGGCTTCAGTCTGGACTTCTAGCCACCCGGTTCTCAACGGCCTCATCCTTAAAATGACCCCAGCAGCCGTCTTAGGTGCCCAGAGGCAGGGGCTGCACCAAAGAAATGAAACTGGAGGTCTCTTTCTGAGTCTGGGAATTTTTTTTTTCTCAATTGAACTCACCTTTGAGTCTCTGATCCCAAGATAAGTGGGCATATTGTCCTCAAGACAATAAGATCATGGGGAAAGCATGCATATACTTCGATTTCAAATTGTCTGAGCCCTACCACTTACAAGCTGCGGGATCTTGGATAAATTTCTGAGTCTATCAGTTGCATGTCTCCAGCTATGGATTAGGTACAATTAGGTATTGTCTTGCCTCGTGTTCCCTGGAAGGAGAACCCAAGCCTGGGACTGCGGCCAGAGTGCGGATGTGAGAAGGGGATGTGTATACGGCACATCTTGTTTAGATGTCAAGCGATGCGCCCCGGGTGCAAAATTTAAGGAGACCCTCCCTCTCAGGCACATACTCAAGTGCGAGGTCAGCCCCCAAGAGTAGGAGCCTCCTTAAATTTTGTGGCCTGAGTGTCTCTCTTGCCTCACCCTAGACCCATCCCTGAGGCTCTGATGAGGACTCTTGTGCAGAGATTTATTGTGGGAGAGCTCCCGGGAGAAAAATCTGGAAGGAACAGGGAAGTGGGTCCTGGACAGAGAAGGGAAGGAAGCCAAGGGGAGATGTGGTTTCAGCCGAGGTCTCACCTCTGCCTGATCCCTGGCAGCTGTGGATCATGAATGTCACCAGAACGTTGCCCTCTACGAAGGCGAGGGCGCTCCGGTGTTAACTAGTCAGTGACCACAGCCCATCGCTGGGCGCGCACACCCCCCAGGCGGTTCTGAGCGAGGCAGCTCTAGGGCAAGTCCCCAGAAAGGGGGGTCGAGGGGAAGGTGTGAGCAGCCCACACTCCTGGGAGCTCAGGGCGGGGTGCACTGGCCAGGAAAGTGGATTTGGATGGGGACCAACAACATCTGCTAAGAGGACCTGCTCCCTCGGGTGGCTGGAGGGTTAAAGAAGGAAATGTGTATGTAGCACATCTCGCTTAGACGGTGCATAGTAGGTTCTCAACTAACGGTAGTTCACAGCACCCTAGACAAAACAGCACGCTTCATGGGAGCAGCCCCATCTCCTCAGGGCCTGGCTTAGTGTTGGGCTCATGGGAGGTTGTCGTTTATTTGCCAGATGAATGAATTTTTGTTACTAATTTCTACTATTTCCACGGTTTGGGCTGAATCCGACCCTGCAAATATATGACAGATAGATTAGATCACTCTCTCCAAACTTGAGGGGAGAAGATGCTTTCAGGGGAGAGGACCTTGCATTTTATTTTGGTTTTTGTTCTTTTACTTTTGAGTTTCCAGGGCACGATGCTCACGGCAGCCCCCCAGCCTGCGAAGCCCCGGGATGGGGGCCCGTTCTGTCACCTGCGCCGCTGTGCTGACTCAAAGTGCCTGCCTCCCCGGGGACCCTTGGACCATGAGAGCTGCCCTTCAGCCACCCCCAAGGCAGACTCCCAGGCAGGTCATCGCGACCCTGGGCTCTTTCTCCAGCACACAACTGTCCCAGTTCCCAAATTCTACCCTGAGCCTCACGACCTTTGTCAAATTCCCACTGAAGCTGCCTGCGGGGATGGAGTTCTTCTTCCATATTTTGGAATCCAAACCTTCTTTTTTAGCAAGAGACCAGAATTTTGGGTCAGGGAATCTGTACACAATCATTTACCACCTCTGAGATGCAACAGGCCCAACGTGACCCTCTTTGGCTGTGTGGCTTCAGGCAACTTGCTTGACCTCTCTGTGCTGCAGTTTCCTAGTCCTAACAACAAGGAATAGCCATATTTATCTCCGGAGGTTGTAGTGAGGATTTGATGAGCTTAGGCAAGGAGAACCTGGCCAGTGACTGCCCTGCTCTAGAACCTTCAGTAGCTTGAGGGCTGCATCTCTCTATGATCAAGTCCAATCATTCACAACGCCCACACAGCCACATCCAGTGCGGCTTCTGCCTCGATCTCAGATCTTTCTGAGCCCTAACTCTGCACCAGCCGCCCTTGCCTCTTTTCTGCTGTCCGTAAGTTCCAAACACCCTCCTGCCTCAGGGCCTTCCTCCTCTTTTCATGCCACTTTTCTGTCCCCAACCGCCTGCCACACACATGCACACTCCACCAAGTTAACCCCAACACATCTCTCAGCTCTCCTTTCAAATGTCACCTCTTCCGGGCAGACCTCCCTGATCTCCACCTAAGCCTCTACAGACCCTCACTGCTCCTTGTTCTTTTCCTTCATGAGCTTTTTGTTTTATAGTTACCTGTATTCAACTGGCACAGTAGCCTGCTTAGGTCTGTACGCTCCGGGAGGACAGGGCTGTGTCTGGGTGCTCCCTCCCGGACCCCCAGTGCCTGGCACCGAGTAGATGCTCAACAAACATGCGATGAATGAATGATGGATGTTCCTGCAGCTCACCTGAAGCAGGTGCCCTCGGCATCTGATTCCTGAGCCTCGCTGGGTGGGTTCTGGTCAGTGTAATTGCAACCAGATGCCGCCCCCACCCCCGCCAGCCTCCTCCCCCCCACCCCCCGCCTTCAGCTGTCTGCCTGCCTGGGTGCGATATATTTTCAAGGCATTACCCTGTGTGATGTGCGTTCACGCCACCCCCCGGCAGCTTAATCTTCCCCTCCCCGGCGTCCATTGGCATAATCAACCGGGGGCCTGCCCAGAACCTGCCAAGCTTGTATTAATGTTGGCTCAGGGAGAGATTTATTCCTTCCCGGCACAGCTTAGGCTGTCCCTGGCTCAGCCAGGACTCCCCCACCCTCATGCCCCCTACTACACTCACTCACACACACACACACACACACATGCACACACACATGCATGCACACACATGAGCTTTGTCTTGAGCTAGTTCCAATGAGCTTTTGGGAGGCGAAGTTCCCTGGCTTTTTCCGGATACAGGCGCTCGACTCTCAGGATGCTCAGAGCCTCTGCCTCATCTCTGGGCCGGGACCCCCATTTCCTCCTCCGCAGGGCCACCAGCAGGCTGGGAATGCCGTCTCACTTGGAAGTGTAAGTGCCAACCCTGCGGTCAGACAGCTGTGCGATTCGAGTGGGTAATTCACCTCTCTGATCGTCCGTTTGCTCCTTCATAAAATGGGGACATTAGTGGGGTGATGCCGTGAGGTTGCACTCCCATGAAAAGCAGCGCTGGAAAAGGAGGAACTGAACAGACCCTCACCGTGGATGGGAAAGGTAGAGGAGGAATGTCTACGCCCACCTCCGTCCAAGACGCAATTAACCTGCAGCCTCTGACCCTGCCAGCCCCAACCACACGAGCCCCGCAGGGAGAGCGAGGACGGCGTCCGCCCGAGAGCCGTGCTGTGGCGCCGCGTCCTTGCCACATGCACACAGAGCCCAGGACACACCCCCTCTGCACATGCCGCTTCCTCTGCCTGGGTTTCCCTTCCGCCGATTTTCTGCCTAGAAAACTTCAATTCATCCTTCAAAGCCCAGATCTGAAACCACCGCTCATTGGACGGCTTCCCTGCTCCCTCCTCTGCCCCCTCGGCCCCGAGCAGAGATCATTTCCTGTGTCACTTCGGAATCTCATAAACAGTTCCGTGTGGACACTTTCCACGCTACACCAGCATGACCTGCCCTGGCCCTGCCGCCCAGTGGCGAGCCCTTGAGGGTAGGAGCCCTGTTTGTCTCCGATTCCCTGACGCTTAACCCCGTGGCCAGCACACGGTAGAAACTTAATCCACGTTTGAATTAATTAGTCTTTGTGTCCCCAAAGCTTGACTCCAAAACTGGGCATACTAATTACCTAATGAATGTTTGTGGAACTAACCAATTAATTATTATTCACCTGTCTCCCATCTCTGTAGCCCCATGGCCAAGCATTCATTCCTGTTTGAATGAATGAACTGGACTTTACGTTCTGGGCACTCAGTATGCAGCGTGGACCACCGTACGTGCCGGGAAAGGGTTTGCGTGAATGTTTATGCCCCCAGCACCTGGCAGAGTGTCCGGCTACCTGCTGTAACTGACAAGCCCCACACGTCTTCAGTTCCAGATGTGCAGGTTTATCTCTCTTCCCACTGGGGCCATCCCGGTTAGGGCAGCAGAGGGTGGGGTGTTTGGGAGGGGTCCGCCCCGCTTGTTCATTCAAAAACCCAGGCTCTCAGTGGCTCTGCCAGTTTCAACAAGTGGCTTTCCAGGGTCACCTTGGGTGTTGAAACCCAGCTGGCAGGCTGGCGAAAGAGCCTGGAAGATCACACGCAGGAAGATGTTATGGGTCCAGCCAGGGACACGCCTAATCTCTGCTGCTCACATTCCACTGCCTGGAATTCAGTCACGTGGCCACACCTAACTGCAAGAGAGGCTGGGTGATGTAGCCTAACTGCGCACTCAGGAAAAAGAGGAAATGGGTTTGATGAAGAGTTGGCAGTCCTACAAACTTGTCAATCATCAATGAGCATTTGAATGGATAATGACTTCTTCTCTATCTAGATTCTAGCACAATGTTTGCACGTAGTATATGCTCAGTAAATAGTCTAAATAATCCATCTCTGTATCTGCAAAAGCCTTATATAGTGTCTGGCATGGAGATGGTAGCTCAGTGAATGAATGAATGGATGGACGGATGGAAGGAAGGAAAGAAGGAAGAATATCTATAATTCCAGATTCTACTATAATTCTTGGCACATACTAAATGTTTGGGAAATTGTTACCTTCATAAACCAGAGCAATGGGTTACCCCTGCAGACTTGTGCCTTCCCAGATGAATCTAAAGACCCTGACCGCAAGGCCCCCTGGGATCTGCCCTTGGTCCCGATCCCTTGGTGCCCTGATGCTCATCATACCCTGCGTGGGGACCTGGCCACCTTCCAGCTGCCGAGCAGGCGCGGGGTTACCTCCAGGTTTCCCAGGTGTGGTGGCTGCAGCTCCCTCCAAGTGGGAGCTGTGGAAGGCAGGGGGCGGGGAGCCAGAGCAGGGTTTTCGATTCAAGGTCTGCGCCCTGCTTGAGTGATCAACATCATTTCCATACTATAATTACATTGCCCAATCCTCTCCTGATTTTACTGCTATCTTGTAAGCCGTCCCGGTTGTGAGTAATTTAAAGCTATATGAGATGTCAGACTCTGTGAAACAATCACCCCTCAAAGAAATATGGCCCTAGATCATAATTGATAAGTCCCATTAGGCAATGGGGCCTCTTATTTCCTATTTGGTCTCTTCTGAGATGGCCTTGTTGATTCGCCTAAGGCAGACTGTGTCCCCAGCGTTGCCGGGGGAGAAAGACCTTTCCAGCTTTGGGGCACAACGGCTAGGGCACCCAAGCCAGGGAGCGGAGAGAAGAAGGGGTCACGGAAGGGTGGAGGCTCCTGGCTAGACCAGATACACGTCAGCTGTTTTTCCTCCATGGTCCGACTGATTTTTCTGCAGACAACTCCTACGAGGAGAGTTTGCTCCTCCTGAGGTTCAAGTCAGGGGCTGCAGGATCTGTTCTTGGGAAGCTTGGTCAGGATAAAAGGAAAATGGGAAGCACTTGGCTGAGTCCAGCTCCCCAAGGGGTGTCCGGAGCTCCGCAGATGGCCCAGGAGCAGCACACGTCTTTGTGGAGTCACCCAGCCCCTGCAACCCTGGTATCCTCCCGTTTCCCCTCCCCCCCAGGCCTGGAACTCCAGCTGAGCTAGGGTGTGCTGGAGTAATTGTGGCTATCTTGTGCTCTTGTAAAATTTAGGACTGTTTTGCTCAAACATCTCCTCCCATACCCCACCCCTTCATCTGCCTTTCCTAGGTCCAGGGCTCAGAGACAAAAGGACTCTCCTGTCAGACAGGAAAGCAAGCTGCAGCGATGAGGACTGAACTGGGAGTCAGGCAATGGGATTCCAGGCGCTACCCTGCAGCCAACTTGCTGAGCTGCGTTGAGCAAGCCTCTTCCCCTCTCTGGGCCTCAATCTTCCCCTTTTAAAATGAAGGGCTAGTCTAGAACATTTTTAATTCATTGTCAGTATTTAAAATTAAGACATCCCACATAAGAAAAAGTCTACAGATCCCCCCCATAAATTCTAACTGGGGACACTGGTCTCACATTCCCACACAGCCCCAGGTAGCTGGAACTAAGCAGTGACTGCCCTCTAGTTAACCACACTCCCCACCACTCCCTATTGTCTTGCAACTTGCTCCTGGTGCTTATATTATCAGCTGGCTCTCAGAAGCTTATGTGTTTGTGATTTCCTGATATCTATTCCCTACTCCAGCTTCACCAATCTGCAATAAACGCTCTCTCACCTGGGAGCCAATGACTTATAACCATCCCCTGTGACTACTTCTCTTCAACGCTAACTACCCCTGCGTGTTGTCAATTCAGCACCATGGACAGACCATCGAGCGGGCCATCCTGGAGGAGAGTGAGTTCTCCCAAGGCCCCCAACATCCCACCTTGTGGGCAGCCCCCCACGTGCCCATGACCAAGAATATGCTGATCCTTGGTACTATGGAACTGCATCTTGTTATTACCACCCAAGCCCTGAATCTTCACTGCTTCTGCTCTCTGCCTGATTGATTTGTTTGTGGTTCCGTCATTCCTCGTGATCAGGTTGGGAGGGTGGGGGGACGGGGGTGGGTTGGGTGATTCTTCTCTGGCAAGACATGTCAAAACTGCCTGTCTATCTTTTGGGTGCAACTGCTGTTTCCCAAACTCCACCGTCCATGTTGCTGTAAAGAATGACGGATCTGATATCATATATTACCGTTGTGCACTTTCGTGTTTGATATCTGTTTTTCCTTCCAAAATTTGCTGAGTGATTGAGAGGCCGTGGTTGCTTTTTTGAGACGCATCATAAGGCCTCCTGCGTGAACAACTTGGCCAGGCAGCGTGGATAGGAGATAAGGGGAAATTGTCAAGTACCTCCAAGCTGTTTCTTGTTGGCGTCTCTTTGTAAGTTCCCTCCAGGGCGTCTCTCTGGGAGTCCGCGGCTGTCAGGAGGAGATCAGCTGGTTAAGCCAGTTTCAACTCCTGATAATTACTTAACACAGCACTCAAAGCCCACCACGGTTTGGAGCCCACTGAGTGCCCACTCTGTGCCAGGCACTGTGCTGGGGACGGGGACATGGGAGCAGAAAAGCAACATCTCTCCTCCCGTGGAGTTCCTATTCCAGTGAGTGAGACAGACAATTAAAAGGAAGCTATAGAAGAGCTAGCAGCGGTAAGCATCAGGAAGAAAAATTAATCTGGGTAAAGAGAGGATGGTGTCAGCGGCTATTTTAGATTAGAGCCAAGAGATGGCATCTAAGTCGAGACCCAGATGAAGTGGCTGTTCAGGCCACGGGAAAGAGCTCTCCGGGCGGAGGGAGCAGCAGGTGCCAAGGTCTGGCGGCTAGAATGTGATTGGCATGTCTGAGGACTAGAAAGACGGTCTTTGTGGCTGGAGCAGAATGAGGGAGCGAGAGGACAGAAGACACTGAGGTCAGAGAGCTGGTCCCCGTGGCTGACGGCTCGCACCACCCTTGGCCCTACTTTCTTGGCTGGGGTTCTGTATCTGCAGGGGTCGCCAAGGAAACAGGACCGACAGGTACATAGATCAAGATGTAGATGCATCGGGAGTGGAGGAGGCTGCAGGGGTAGAGATGGAGATATATTAAGAGACTTATTTCAAGGTATTGGCTCATGCAATTATGGGGCTGGCAAGTCTGAAGTCTGCAGGGCAGGTGGCTAGAAGCTCCCAGGCAGGAGCTGATGCTACAGTCTTTTTTATTTATTAATCTAGTTTTGTAAAGATGGAGTCTCACTATGTTGCCCAGGCTGGTCTTGAACTCCTGGCCTCAAGCAGTCCTCCTGCCTTGGCCTCCCAAAGTGCTGGGATTACAGGTGTCAATGTCCCGACCTGAGGATGTAGTAAAGAGATGTTATTGTTACTCTTTTGTCAGTCACCTTAAATATTTTTAGAGGGGCTATAGAATACATTACCAATGAAAATATGTAATTTCCATGTCTGTACCTGAGATGTAAGATGCTTAGATTTCAGAAACACGGGATCTCAGCATTGATGGAAATACCTGGTAACTTAGTTAGGAAGCAAGGAAGTGTGGGGGATGAATGCCTTTAGTTCTGGGTCAGGTCTGACAATATAGACCCCTTAGACAAACCACTTCTGGCATCATCATTATCAAGATAAATGCAAAATTCTCTGCCTCCCTGGTTCCTGGGGTGGGGAAGGAGGGACCCGGTAATCCTTTAGGTTTACAAAGTATTAGCCACAAACCATTTCATATCCATGCTTTCATCTGAGCCTTACAACCCTCTTTATTTATAAGGCAACTGAGGCCCAGAGAGGCCAGGGAACTTCCCCAAGGACACACAGCAATGGACGGAGGTAGAGCCAGGCCTATGATCGAGGTCTCCTGCCAGTGCTCCCCGGTTCTTCCCAGGCCTCCACACTGTCTTCCACCTCAGGGAACCGGGGCTCTTCCCAGACAGAACAGTCAGGCTTGCCTGCCTCCTCTGAGGTTCTCGGAGAACCGACAGATGAAGGATTGGTCTGTGACCCCCCGAATCATCTGCCTGTTCTCTGAGCTTTTGCATAAGAGAAGAAAGACAGCCTCAGACAGAGCCCGGGCCAGAGAGGGCTGTGCTGTTACCCTCAGGGCAGGTCATCCATGAACGTAGCCCCGCGCCCCATCCTCAGGCGACCCGCTCTGGGGAGAGGGGATGCCAAGCTCTGCCTATGAGGCTGCCCCAAGTCTGTCCGGGCTGAGCCCCCTACTCCACTTCACCTCTAACCAGGCATTAGTATATCTAACCCCCGCTCTGGTCTTGGCAGCCGGACTTCAAAACTGCAGCTCTCTGTGGGCTTCAGGAAGGAACTCCACAGCATGACATTAGAAAGCCCCCGTGACCAGCCCCACAACTCCCCAGCCGCCCCCACCCTCCCCAGACTCTTAGACATCCCTGAGTGTCGGATCACACCTGTGTCTCCCAGAGCCCTGCCCTTCCCACCTCGCCACCTCTGCTCAAACCTCTCCCTCCACTGGAAAAGGCTGCTTTTTGCATTTAAATATCCTTCAGAGAAATTCTATCCTGCTGTAAGGAAAAAAGGAACATAAACCGTACTACATCAAAAGTGAGATCATCTATCCATCAAATGTCACCATTAAGAGAATGAGCAAGCAACCCACAGAGTGAAGGTATTTGCAGTAATATCTTCCACCAAGGACTCATATCCAGAATATATAAAGAACACCTACTCATCAATAAGAAAAAGGGAGAGAACCCAATAGGAAAAAAAATAGGCAAAAGACATGAACAGGCACTTCACCAAAAGCGAATGAGCTAAAGGCCAGCAAACACATGAAAACATGCTCCACTGCGTTAGTCAGCAAGGCAGTGCAGACTCAAACCACAATGTAATGCCGTCTCAGCCCCACAAAAATGACATTTCTGAAAATGACAGAAAATACCAAATGCTAGCGAGGACACGTCGCTCAAACCCTCGCACGCGTCTCGTGGGAGTGTTAGTTGGTAGAACCATTTTGGAAAGCTGCTTGGCAGCGTCTAACTGAAGCTCGGCACACGCACAGCCCGTGACCCGAGCGTTTACTCCTGGGTCACGCCTAACAGAAACACGTCCGTCTGTTCACCCAGACACACGCCCCGGAGTGTCCTAGTGGCACCACTAGGGTGGCCAAAAATGGAAACAGCTCGAGTCTCCAGCAACGGCAGGCGGGGCGGTAAGTCAAAGGAGGCTTCGCGCCACTGGGACTGTGCATCGTGGCGGGAGTACACGCGGCACAACTACAGTGACATCATCTTGAGCAAGAGAAGCCAGGCCTAAGAGGCAGGCAAAACATAACCTGTGGTGCCAGACATCAGATTAGGGGTTACCTGGGAGCGGCTGGACCGGGTCCGAAGGGACTTCAGGGGAGCCCGTTGTCCTCTCTCTTGATCACGATGCTGGCTGCACCCGGGCACTCATCTCGTGGACCCTCACAGAGCTGTGCGCCTGCCTGATGTATGTGTACGCTTTTAAAAAGAGCTTAAAGAAAGTCCATCTTCCTTTGAAGTCCAGCTCAAGTTCTTCCCTGGCCAGACAGGTTCCTGATCCTATTTTATTTCACCTTTGCTGTATCTTCCCGGGGCCCCAGGGTATGGCCAGTGTGGGAGTCTCCCCCGCCACCTTGTAAGCCCAGGAGGCACCCTCTGGCCCATGCTGGCACATAGTAGGTGCTCAGACAAGCACATATTGAATTAAGCGTGGCAGCCTGGGAAAGAGTGTTGGACGCAGAGAGACCTAAGTTTCAGTCCTGCCTCAGGGCCTTTGTACCTGCTGTTCCCATTGTCTGAAGCATCTTCCCTGAGATCCATATGGCACAACCCGTCCTCTCCTCACCCAGATCTCCGGTCAAAGTCACTTTATTAAGGAGTCCTTCCCTGGCTAACTATTCTCGGCCAAATAGCACTGCCCCTTCATGCTCCAACCCCTTCTCTTGTTTGTTTATTTGTTTTTCTTGTTGTTGTTGTTGTTGTTCTTCTTCTTTGTCATCTTCTTCTTTTCAGAACTTGACACCATCTGATACATTATGTATTTACATATTTATTTCCCATGCCTCCCCCTATTACCAGAAATCAAACCCCAGGAAAACAGAAACTTGATCCATTTTCTTTCCTGCTATAATTCCAAACGCTTAGAACGGCATCTGGCACTTAGTAGATTCTCAATAATCATTTGTTGAGTGAATGTGTGAATTAATGGATGAGCAATTCTGGCCATTGTCTTGCTGTGTGACTTTTGGCTAGGCATGAGCATCTCTGAACCTCGCTTTTCCTCACCTGCAAAGAGGGGCTGGTAGTAGCACCCACTTTTTGTTGTGAGAGCTGAACATGATTTTACCTGCAAAAAGTACTTCCGTCTGCCTGGGGCATGGTGTACACCGTCAGGAAATGGCAGCTGCCCGTCACTCGCTTCTCTAAGATGCACATCTGGCAAGTTTCAGCATCTCTGAAACTGGGTGCCTCTTACAGCGGATGTGCCATTGTTCCAGGCCCTTGTGTAACCTTGGAGGAGCTTGGTATCCGTCTAAGCCTCAGTCTCTTTGCGCTAGCATAGGCAGATGGGCTGGGTGATGGCCAAAGCCTTTTCCAGCCCAGGCAAATTTTGGTGCTAGCGTCAAATTACCAGGGACTGGAGTAGGGTCTGTTCCAACCATTCGCAGTGTGTCACGTCCCCAAACCCTCCCCTGAAGGCCAACTGCCTCCCAGTCCCATGGGGACCCACAAATGTACCAAACACCATCCTGCAAAACTGAGGCTGGGATCATTTCCCAAACTGCTCCCCTGGTGCCTATAGTGCCGTCGCCATTGCTGGCCTGGGACTCATTTCTGGTTCTTCTCTCATATCCTCATCCAGCCAGACGCCAGATTTGCCCACTGAGTTCTCCGATGTCTCTGGACTCCATTCACGTCTCTCTTCCTCACCACTTCTACCCTGGATCCTGTCACCCCATCTCATCTTCCCCAGTGCGGCTAACTCTTAGTCTCTGTATTAGATAGGGTACCAGCTGAGCTGCCTCCGGAACAGAGAACCCAACGTCAGCAACTAGAACAAAAGAGAAGTTCATTTTTCTCCCATGTATCGTGCTTGATATTAATGGGCTGTCAAGGTGGGTAGGTGTCTCTGCCCCATGAAGCCATCCAGAGACCCAGGTTCCTTCCCTCTTGTTGCTCTGCCAGCCCCTAAGGCAGGATTGGCAAACTTTCTGTGAAGTGTCAGATGGTAAATATTTTAGACTTTGAAAGCCATGTGAATTTCTGTCACGACAACTTAACTCTATTCGTGTAGTGAGAAAGCAGCCACAGGTAATAGGTAATGAACGAGTATGGCTGTGTTCCAAACTTTATCTACGAAAACAGGTGGCCAGGCAGTTTCGGGTCACAGGTAGAGTTGGCCAGTCTCTGCCTTAGAGAGTAATCCTCATCTCCGTGGTTGATGCTGTTCCTCATCACCGTGACTACATTCAAAACAGGTTAAGGAATAAATAAAAAAGAGCAAAATAGGTCAAACAGGTTTTATTTTTTGAGCCAGAGTCTCACTCTGTCACCCAGGCTGGAGAGCAACGAAGTCATACCAGATCACCGCAACCTCAAACTCCTGAGCTCAAGCGAGCAATCCATCCACCTCAGCCTCCCAGAGCCCTAGGATTACAGGCGTGAGCCACCAACGGCTTCCTTTGAAGGAAGTAGTGTGAGAGTTACACCAGTCACACCACTCACATTTCATTGGCTAGAACCTAGTCACATGGTCACACCTAATTGCAAGGCAGGCTGGGAAATGTAGTCTCTAGCTAGGCAGTCCTGTGCCCTGCTGAGCTTCAGGATATTCTACTACCAAAAGGAAGAAGAAGAGATTGAATACTGGTAGACTGTTCATAGTCTTGAGCACAGGCTCCAAGCCTACAGATCTGGCCAGCTCTTCTCTTCCTCCTCCAAGCCATTGTCCACTCATTGTCCATCTAGAAGGATCTTTCTAGAGTGAAACCTGATCATGTTACTTCTGTGCTCAAGATTCTTCAGTGGTTCCCCACGACTTCTGAAATTATAAAGTCTGTCAACAAATACTTGTTGGGTACTGTTGTATGCCAGGTAACATGCTAGGGAACGGAGCTTCACTGGCAAAAAAAAAAAAAAAACAGTGCCTGCCTTCAAAAAACGTTCGATCTAGTGGGAGCTAAGTACAAACTCTGTCATTCAGCCCACAGGGTCCTCAATGACCTGAGCCCTGCCTCACCTCACTCAAACCATACCTCCGCCACGCCTGATCGGCAACCCTCACAAAAACACGCTGAATTCCATCACGCCTGTGAGCCTCTACGTATGTTGCTCACTCCTACATGGAACGCCATTCCCCACCCTGTGCCCATCATCCCTCACCCAGCTAGTATCTGTGCCTCCTTTAAGAACCAGCCCAAGCATCACTTTCTCTTAAAAGCTTCTCTGATCATTCCCTGGGTGGGTCAGATGTCCCTTCTGGGCTTCCACAGCCCCCTCTGAGCTGCCATCGGTCATTGGTCACTCTGGGCTGTTAGTTGCCTTTTCATCAAGTACCCTGCAGGGCCCTCATCAATATAGGACTCTGCCTTATTCACTTCATGCCCAGGGCTTTGCAGCGTGGCGCATGAAGAGTAGGGGCTTAAATAAAATTTGGGAAGAGAGGAAGGAAGGGAGGGAGGGAGAGACGGAGGGGTAGAATACTCCCTGGGCCCCAAAGCCTCTTCCTTCCATCCTGCCATAGTCCCCGAATTTGGACCGTTAGGAAGAAGAAATTAACAAAGTTTCTACTGACATTCTTAAGCCTGAGAATGACAAGTTACCAACAAGGTTTATTTTTTCCCATGGTCCACCCCCGCCTCTTTTTCATGTTTCCTCTTCCAGTGCTTTATTTATCTCTGTCTGTTTAATGATGATACAACTCACAGCCTCCTTGTTTCTTGCCCTTAAACTTCTGAATTTTTAATCGAGCAATGTAAACTTAATTTTTTTTGTCTACTAGATATGAAAGGTCTTAGGCCCTGACAGAGAGATGAGTGATGAATTATGCAGGCAGGAGCGCCCATCTGACTCCTGTGATGTGTCGGGTTATAATTGCACATTGCATCCCCGGGTTCGGGAAATCTGGTTTTGCACTTTCCCCGATATCTTTACAAAAGGGTGACAGCAGATTTCACAAGTGGAAAGAAATAAGAAATCCGGACAGTTTTTCCAGAAACAGCACGGGCTGGGACGCCCGTCTCCTCCCGGTCCTTCCGCGTGTGGACTTGGTCCCCTCACCCACGGTTGGCAGGAAGCACGGGTGTCGGCTCCAGCTGAGAAATAAGATCTGTGGCCTTCCCACAATGATGGCCATTTATCAGGCATGACACCCGGTGACTCAGGGGACTGGAAATGGGAGGTGGCATCTCCTATTTGAGATTGAGAGAATCAGAATTCATCCCCAAGTAATATGAGATAAAATTCATTTATTAAATGCTTCATTCCACTAATATTTACTAAAGGTTTACGTTTTTGTGGGTCACTTGTTCAGGCATTGGGGATACCATCCTGGCTTTCCTGGGGCGTATATTTTCATGCTGGAGACGGAGAACAGAACACAATAAACAAACTAGGTGATTTCCAGCTGTTTTGGTGAATGCTGAAAAAACAATAGAGCAATGCAATGGGAGAGAGTGATGATGGGGGATGGGGTGGGCAGGAAGGCTTCACTCTAGAGAGGATACCTGAGCTGACACCCCACGGAGTCGAGGGGGAAGCTTGTCCCAGGCAGAAAAAACATCCAGAGGTTCTGCAGTGGGACTGAAAAATGGAATGTTTGGTGGACAGGAAGATGAGGTGTCTAGAATCTACTGAGCAAGGGCTTTTCTTATAAATCTTTACCAACACTGAAGTCCAGCATTTGGACATCATGTCTCTTTCTAGTTTTTGAATAAAACATTGTATGTTGCTACTTGGGGGCCATAGAATGTCAGAGCCAGGAGGACTTGAGAGGTGATTAATTTTAGCAGTGAAACTGACCACACAGAATGTTCACTGGACGGCCAGAAGCACTGAGACACTGACTTAGCAAGGCACTGGAGTTGACAATATCTAACAACGCAGAGCTGCAGTGTTTACAAATTATCTCCATCTCTACGGTCTCAGTAAACCCTCATGCCCATAAAATGGTCCCCATTTTATGGATGAGAAAGTTGAGTTTCAGTACTATGCCCAAGGTCACAAGGCTAGTAAGGGGCAATGCTAGGGATCCAAGTATCTTGTCCCTATGTTCCCTTTCATTTCCAGGCCCCCAAATGTTGTCCTATAATGGAAAAGCCCGAATATTGGAAATAAGAGCAGTAGGAGTTAAGTCCCAGTTCTGCCCTTCTTGTGCCGTGCGGCCTTGGCCAGTTCCTGTCCCTCTCTGAAGCCCTTCCTCATCTGTACAATGGTGACAGTGGTGGCTGCCTCATTACAGGCTTGAAGGGGTTAATTTCAACCATGGCCAAAGAAAGGTATTAGAGTTTCACAGTCGAGAGCAGTTCAACAGATGTGAGTTCAAGTTTCAGCTCTGCCCCTTACCTGCTAGATGATTTTGGGCAAATACTTGGAGCTTTCTTTAGTCATAAGTAAAATAGAAACGATAAACGCAGGGTTATTATGAGAATCATGTGGCGATAGTGGTACATTACAAAAGTTCAAGAAATGGTATCATCACCATCACCATCACTATCATCACCATCATCATCACCATCATCATCACCACCATCACCATTATCATCATCACTACCATCACCATCATCACCATCATCATCACCACCATCACCACCATCATCATCATGATAATCACCATCATCACCATCATCACCATCATCATCATCATCATCACCATCATCACCATCATCATCATCATCATCACCACCATCACCATTATCATCATCATGATAATCACCATCATCATCATCATCACGATCATCACCATCATCACCATCATCACTATCATCATCATCATCATCACCATCCTCATCATCATCACGATCATCACCATCATCACCATCATCACTATCATCATCATCATCATCACCATCATCATCATCATCATCACCACCATCACCATTATCATCATCATGATCATCACCATCATCATCATCATCACGATCATCACCATCATCACCATCATCACTATCATCATCACCACCATCACCATCATCACCATCATCACCACTATCATCAAATATCATCGTTACCTCCATCATCATCATCACCATCATCATTTTCACCATCAGCACACATCAGTATTAAGTGCTATCTAAGCTATGAAGCACAAGATGCAAAACATCATTACTGTTTTTTAAAGATAAGATCTCACCATGTTGCCCGTGCTGGACTCGAAATCCTGGGCTCAAACAATCCTCCTGCCTCAGCCTCCCAAGTTTATAGGACTACAGGTGTAGCCACCACTCCCGGCATGAAGAATCATTATTATGTCTGAGTTTCCTTGCTAACTTCCAACTACTCTCTTGAACTTACTGTAATATCTTGGAGAAGCTTGGTCATGAACCCCTGTATTTACTCGTTCCTTTATTCAACCGATATTTATTGAGAGTCTTCTATGGGCAAGGCACTGGGGCAGGCACTAGGAACCCAGCCGTGAATAAAAATGGACGTAACCCTTGCCCTCATGAAGCTCATAGGCTAGAGGGGAGCTCAGGAGTACACAATTAAACCAACAAATCAATACCCTAATTACAGGTTGCTGTGTTATTTAATTACAAAGGGTGATTAATGGCTCCTGGACTTGGGGGAACTTTTCAGAACGTGCAATGCTCTAGAGGTGACAAGCACACTGAGTTCTTAAATCAACAAGACGTTGGCATGTAGTCAAACAGCCTCTCTTGGGAGTGAGGAAGAGGCCTGTATTAGAAGCTGGTCAACCTGGCTTTGGCTTTGGAGTTAAAACTCCCACACTCAACAAAGCGAGAATTAGGAGAGCCCCAGGAGCCTGGCTGCAGCACGGGTGGGGGAGGGAGAAGGGAGAGAAAGGACGGAGTGCACCCTGGTCCTGCGCTCGCTCGTGCTGCTTCATTTAAAGTTCACTAAGGAGGATTAACCCATGTGATGCAGAAGGAAACTGAGCTGCCAGGTAGACAAGCAGGGCAGGGAGCACACCCACTTCTGTTGACTCAAGGGTCCCCGATTGTGAACACCGTTCCATTTGGTGGAGGGGAGGGGAGGAGAGAGGAGGGGAGGGGAGGGAAGCCTTTCCTGAGGGTCTTAGGTATTTAGGGTCTGGGAATCAGCTGCCGTCACTTCTCAACATACACAAACACACACACACGCACACACACACATACACACACACACACACACACACACACACACACACACACACGGGCACACCCTGGGGCCATCACCAACCACCTCCTCCAGCTGGGAAAGGGGGAAGCCCTGGGCTCTCCATAGGGCATATGTTCTGCCCTCAGATCGGGGCTTCAGCGCAGCTCTGAACCTCAGTTTGCACATCTGTACAGTGGAGCTAAGAGTTATACCTGCCGTGCAAGGTAACTGTCAGGATTCAAGGAATGAATACATCTGGGCTGTTGGCACATGGCAATAATAGCATTTGGTAGTGATTGTTGTCAACACTACAGCCAGAAGAGATGCACCAATATCTAATCAGAGGATGTGACAGCTCACTTTTGATAATGAAATTGTGCCTTCAGTTCTCCCTCAAAAATATTCCCTGAAGCAGGACTTTTCCCAGGAGGCTCTGATAGAGAAATCACCTACGTGAGAATTTCTAGAATAGATGCTCCCTCACTCGCAACCTAGTTTTTTGGTTTTTTCCCTCTTAGCAACCTGTCCTCTTTCTTCCTGGTTCCTACCACACTATGGAATCTCACACTTACTGGTGTGTTTACTTGTTTATTCATTTCTCTGTTCCTGTTTATTTACTATTCCTCTGTGTCCTCGGTTTCTAGCCCCCTCCCTAAAGAATGCTGATGGAATACATGGGTCAGAGTGAAGCTGGGAAGAGGCCCCAGTGAAGACACTGGAACACCCGTTGTGAGTTAGGGTCTAGCTGAGAAGTCACCACTTCTTAGAAGTCTTCCAGGATTTCTTCCCTCTTCAGAGGGGCATCAAGGACTGTGAAAGGGAAATAAGACGAATCTTACAGACCTGGTTTGAGCCTGTTCCACCACTGGCTAGCATTGGATGTTCTCTGAGCCTCAGTTTACTTATCTAGAAATTTGAACATCCTCCAACAATAACTCCCTCCTTCACCAAACTTTAGTCAATCTCCTCTGAGGCCTCTTCTCAGCCAGGCCTTGTCCCTGGCCTGCCGTCCTTGACCTGCCAACCCCAGGTTTAGCAAGAAAATCCTGCTGAGCAAGTTTAGAAAGAATTTCCCCCACTCTTGATATCTAATCAAGTTCCTCTTAGTAATTTTCTATCCACTGATTCCCTCATGCTGCCCCTGGCTACAAATGCCCAGCTGGCCTTGCTATAGTCAGAGTCGAGCTCAGCTCTGTGCTAAAGCCACTCACCTCCTTTGCAACAGCCAGGGTAAAATCTGTCTTGCTGTTTCTGCCAAGTGTCCAGTGCAATGTCTCTTTGAT
>CAUYPO010082057.1:0-28944 GCA_963574435.1 Cheirogaleus major | reverse complement strand
TAATTATCAGCCATTGATCCACAAAACTAAGGACAAACCCCTGTTAATTGTTGATGGGTCTCTATTGACCAATCTTGATTGCTTGATCTCAAGTATCCTCATCATTTCATCCAAGTGGTTGCAGTAGACATCTGCTGTAATTGATTTACCAGATTTCATAAAGCAGTAGTGGATAATACCAGTGCTGGACCACCAAACAGACACAATTAACTTTTTTGAGGAATATTAGGTTTTGGACTGTGTTTAAGCACTTCATCTTTATCTAACCATTGTGTCGAATGCTTGCAATTATCAAAAAGTATCCATTTTTCATCACACATAACAATACTGTGTAGAAATGGTTCATCTTTATGTCTTGACAGCAAAAAAAAAAAAAAAAGGCAAGCTTTGAGACGATTTCTCTTCTGATGCTCATTTAATTCATGCAGAATCCATCTATCTAGCTTCTTTACCTTGCCAATTTGTTTCAAATGGCAATATTGTTGGAATATTAATGTAAAACCTTGCTGCTAATTAACATGTAGGATGAGATGGATTCACTTCCACTACAGCTTTCAGCTCATCATTATCCACATCAGTCTCAGGTCACACATGTATCTCATTTTCAATATTAAAATCACCACAACAGAACTCAAACCATCAATGTACTGTGCATTCATTACATCCTTCCCAAACACTTAGTTGATATTTTGAGCTGTCTGTGCTGCATTGGTTCCATGGCATAACTCATATTTGAAAATAACACAATTTTTTTACTTATCCATGATTCCACAAAAATTGTCCCCACCCCAAAATTTGAAAGATAATCACAAGCCAAAACATGCATTGGAAAGGATGAGGATGTACCTTCACAATAAAATAAAACGTCAGAGATATCAACTGTCATACATAGTACTTAAGGACATCGGACATTTCATACTTAATCACCTAAAGTATTTGTCCTTAAGTTGGAAGTTCCATAAATTAATTTTAAAGCAAAGCATTTGATCCTACACAATATTTTAAATGAAATTCTTCTTACTAAGAAAATTAAACATTTCAGGATATCAAGTACTTCTAGTAATGAGGTTTTCTGTTTTGGGTTTTTGGGTTTTTTTTGTATTTCCTAATGTAACACTCAACTTTCTTTATTTTGTTGCTAATTTTCAAAATGCATACTAGAAAAACAGGGAATATGCCAAAAACGCATGTTTAAAGAGCTAGATAATTTTTTACTTAGAAGATGTTAAAAGCTTCTTTATAAATTGTATTTGAAAATAATTTCCAAAGAAGGTATGACCAACAGTTATATCAAAAGATGTTCAACATCACTAATTGTGAGAGAAATGCAAATCAAAACTACAATGCAATATCACAACTGTTAGGATAGCTGCTATTAATACCAAAAAGACAAGAGATAACAAGTGTTGTCAAGGATGTAGAGAAAAAGCTACCCATGTACACCTGGAGAGAATGTAAATTGGTATAGACGTCATGGAAAACAGTATGGAGGTTCTTCAAAAAATTTAAAGTAGAACTACCATATAATCCAGCCAGTCCCACTTCTGGGTAGATATCCAGGGAAATGAAATCAATGTATTGAAGAGATATCTGCACTCCCATATTCAATTCAGTATTATTGACAATAGCCAAGATAAGGAAACAATGTAAATGCCTATTGATGGATGAATGAATAAAGAAAATTGTGGTGTGTAAATATATAAATACAGTGTGTGTATGTGTGTGTATATTTATATACACACACACATATAAAATGGAATATTATTCATCCTTTACAAAGAAGGATATCTTGCCATGCATGACAAATGGATGGATAAACCTAGAGGACATTATGCTATGTGAAATAAGCCTGACACAGAAAGAAAAACACTGCATGATATCACTTATATGTCAAATATTTTGAATCAAATCATCCAAACAGAGAGTATAATAGTGGTTTACCAGGGGTTAGGAGAATGGGGGAAATGGGGGAGATGTTGGTTAAAGGGTACAAACTTACACTTAGAAGAAGATGAATGAATTCTGGAGTACAGCATGGTGACTATAGTTAATCATAAGTAGCGCATACTTGAAATATGCAAAGAAGGTAAGTTATAAGTATTTGCACTATATGCAAAAATAATTAACTATGGGAGGTAATATTAATAGATAATGATAATTCACTGATTATGTTAATTTCATAAAGTCTATGAATACCAAAAACATGTTGTACACATTGAATATATGCAATTTTATTTGTCAATTATGCCTCAGTAAAGCTGAAAAAACAGTAATTTTAGTCATCCTTTTCACTGAATAAAAACTGACTTCCTTTGATAATTGTAAATAAATTATTACAATCATTATTCACAAGTTACATAAAGGAAATTAATAAACACCTGTAGGTAAACATCTGGGTGTAGATTTTGACTTCTCTCACACAATAAGTTTGTGAGGCAGAAAAAAACCTTGGACTTAAAGCTACAAGAGATTTGATTTTCAGTCCTGATCTGGCTCTATAATTTGCCCGTCAGCATGAACTTAATAAAATTATTCATTTTGATCCCATATGATCTGATATGGGATCATATGAGAAGTTTATATTTCTAATGACTAAATTTTAAAGACAGTCTTTAAAGACAACAGACTGGAAAATAACTACCAGTATAGCAAATGAGAAAACCAATGCTCCTGCTGAACTGAGCCCTGAATTCTGTGGGTTTTCCCCCATTCCATCCTCAACCTGGGAAAATTATCCCAATCAAACCTTAAAAATAATTTCAACAGCAGACAAAGAGACAATAGTAAAGGTATGTAGTATGTGTATTTTGGTGGGGGAGGGGTAAGGTGGAGAGTAATGTGATCAATGCAATATTTTAGAATACTGTATTTCAAGATGATATGAGAATCAAGATGAATTTCTTTAGTCCTATTTTGAGATGGCCCCCACCTGTATTATGTTTTGAGAAAGATAGTGTATTGGAATAAAAATACATGTTACATATGATATAGAGTAGAAATATGTATTTTTATAGCTGAGTCTTCAGGAGCAGGAATATCAAGAAATGTTTTACTGTAAAATATTAGATTTCAGCAGATTGGATTTGGACTATGATCAAGGTTTTAATTGTATTCTTCTGAATACTACCATAACTATTTCAATTAACGTAATTAGTATTATTATGAATTTCCCACATTCTTTATATCATATGTACTTGTGAAATAACTGTTTCATCTTTTTACTCATGATTTTAATAATATTTGCAAAGAGAAGGCAACTAAAATAATAAAAATGCCCCAGTAACAATGAAGATTTGAAAAAGAAAAGAGCGTTTCTACTATTTTAGAACATAGAATTTTTTTTTTTAAATCTTGTTAAAGAGGCAAGAGCAACATATTCTGACAATGTCATTAAGTTTGGTTTATTTTGTAGAATAAATACAATTCTTGTTCTCTTTAAGCACATTTTAGAGCTCCCTATATTGTTTCTGACTTTTAAAAGTTAATTGAAATGCGAAAGTTTTGAGCATGAAGCATAAATTTCATTTGACCTTTTAGGAAAAATTATTCTATTCTTGTATATTCTTCAGAAGATGAATTTGTCTTCTCTACCAATCATGTTAAAATGAGCCAGGTGGTAGATTACTTAACATCTAGCCTTTCACCTCTGGAGATTAGGAATTTAAGGTTTAAATGTGGCTTAAGAAAATACCCAGGAGTGATTTGTGTACATCTTGAAGCCCTTACAATTGGGCTTAAGTAGCAATCATTTGCAGCTGTGGAGATGCTCTTTCAAAAAAACATCAGAAATGTCATAGGACAAGATCAGAGGATTTCAATAAAGGTATAAAGGCCACCCAAACAATCCATATGGGATAAAGTTTATCAAAATAATGAACCTAAAGGTCTGCAACTTTCCTGAGCAATGAAAAATACCAAATGAGCTACTGATCTTAAGGAAAAAAACAAAGCAACAAAAAAAAAGAAGAAGAAAAATGAGTAGTTTCAAGTAGATCAGATTAAGCAGTAAAAGTATCCCTAAAGACATGCAAATTATGTTGGTAAATGAAAAAAAATAAAATAAAAAATATAGCTTACTAGCGCCCTCTAGTGCAGCTTCTCTCCTGCTTTATGTGGAATGTGATGTTTTTAAAAAAACGTTTTCTAGAGCTTTAAACATAAATTTTAGAACAACTAAAAACTTAAGGAAGAAATAATATCTGCGAATTATTTTTTAAAATAATTTCTAATATTATCTAGAAAATAAGAACAGCCAACCTAATAATATTATTGTATGTATTAGTGTCAAAAAACCAACATCAGTGGCAAATTAAAGAAAGACTGACAGACAGAAAGGTGATACCATTTCTCCTCACTAGTCTTGGGCCTTCTCCCTGAAAAATGTTTTGCTTCACAGTCACTCTGTTTTGCATCCTAATTGTATCATGTGCCAACAAAACAGATTGTTTGCTAATTGATATCATAAAGCAAGACAGCCCAGTGAAGGATGATAATTCTGACTCCAGCTAGCAGCAGCTGATGTAGAGCTTGATAGAAATGCTGTCATTTTCAACACAAACTGCCTATAATTGACTTTTCACTGTAAATATAGAGATGTGACAGAAGCCTCATACACCCACCTTTATTTTTAAAAGTGAAATAATTCTGCTACAGTATTTTTGTTGGCAGTTCTAGTTTAGCTTGTAGCATTTTAAGGAAAAAAAGTGTAGGAATATCCTTTGGTTTCTGTACATACAACTGGTGGACAAGCTAAAACTTTCTGTCCAGGGTCAGCTGCAAGCTCATGAAGAACATCTTTGTTTACTGATTTTTAGAAGAGAATAAAATAGCCAGAGTGTGAACTATCTCTATATTGAAATTTTGCAAGATGTCAATAAATTAGAATATAAAAGGTATATTTTACTTCAAGTATGTATAAATTCAACCATAGCATATTTGAATAATAGAAATTATTTTCACGTTTCCATCCATCTTTCACAGCAAAAATGCTATATTTCTTAACGGGACTTAGCCTGTCAGCATAAAAGAGCAGTACTTACATTAAGCATTTTTTTCATGTTGAAATTGATATTATTAGATAATAATAAATGTGGATTTAGATGTGATTTCACACAGAACAGTCTTTTGAATGTAGGTGCCTAAAAAGCAATGGCTATATGTTGCAAATGATTCAGGCAATGGCAAATGAGAAAATAACTACCTTCTGAGAGAGAAGAAATGGTGATTTGAAGATTTCCAGCTTGTGAACAAATGTGAACGTGAGAGATTTTTTAAGATGGATTCCAAGTGCCTAACTGGGCCTAAATTCAAATACAGCCAAATGACCATTTGCTGACTAGAGGTTAGACTATATGTTCTGAGTTCTCTGAAAACCCTTATGTCTGTTTAATTTGGGGACTTTCAGAACTTAGCTGCCTTGACCAATCAGGCCTCAACTATATCAACCAATCAGAACTCAACTATGATAACCAACCAGAACAAAGAAGTTTGAATCCTTCATTTGCTGGAACAGACCTTACTGAGAACTGGGTGGGAGCTTTTGCTATAAAACCCAAACTTTCACTTTTTCCTTTGAAATGCACCTTTGTTGGTTTTTGGTTGGTTGGTTGTTTGTTTTTATACTGAAGGCTGTGACTCCCTGGTTTGCAAATTGTTGACAAGAATAAAGTCTCTTTCCTCCAAATTCCTTTTCAAAGAAATTTTGTTCACAAGCTCTCAAGGAGGAACATTGATGTAAAGTGGCAATGTACCGCATGTCATAATGTACAGTAGTCTTCTTTTCTTATCCAAAGGATCAACTATTTGTGATTTAAAACCCTCACTAATCCATTCTAGATATTTGTATTTATTAAATAATTTCTGCTCATGTCAACCTTGACTCTTCATTTTCTTTTTTGCAGAGTAAAAGCTGATTAATAAAGATAGATGGATTAGACTCAGAATTTTCAAGGTAGAAGAGAACCTCAGAGATCCTGTAGTCAACTCACCCCCAGACTCCCATCACTTAGCAAGTGAAGAAACTGAGGTATAGAAAGGTAAAAGCAAATCTATTTAAAAATCACAGAGCAAGTTTGTAGCAGAGACAAAAGAAATCCCAAATAATCTATCCATAGTTTTCAAACTAGCTATTTTTGGTGCAACGCAAAATCCTTTGAAAAGCCTTTAAAAAGTTTAATTTTCTACTTTTGTAAAGTTTAAGTTTCAGCCATTTAATTCTTAAAATGGGCAAATGAACAAAGCCAAGGGAATAAAGTGTGGAATGGATTGAAATCCCATCACAATTCATGGCCAATTGTTTTACAGTCTAAAGTTAATCCTGGATGAAATAAAAAAAAAATTAAAAAAAAATTAAATAAAAAAAAATAAAGTTAATCCTGAAGTGGTACTTGATGGACTTTTAATTAAGTAACAAATATCTATACATTTGTGAGTCTGTCAATTTACACTCCTGACACTCTCATTTCAAACCCATTAATTGACAAAATCTAGGGGTTTGGTTATGAGTAAATCTACACTTGTGTTTATTTTTCTTATTGCTAAAATTATCTCCTTTTTACCCTAAATTTGTACAGGAAACTTGTGAAGATAGTGATTTTATTTGTTATCACTACTGAATACAGTAGTATTCTGTATCTAACATCATTTATTCAAATTGCTCCTTTCGTGTATTATTTTTGAAATTTATTCAGAGATTTTGCTTCATCTTCAGATTATTCTCATTTCATGTCCACCTGGATCCTGAGGCCCAATTCTCAGATTTCTAACATAGGAAACTGACTTTTTGGTAAACTGGGCATATGTAACAGCACCAGAGTTGGATCCTTTGTGTGTACCAACAACAAACTCAGGAAGTGAGGAAGATCTAGATCACAGTGTGGCAAGTAATAGCATGACTAAAACCATAGTGTCCAAACCTCCTTCTTCTCCTTCTTAGCAAGTCAGAGGACACACTGAACATAAGAGAGTAGAGAAAAAAGTACACAGATGAAAACAAAAACAGAGGGGGATTTTGAGTTCAAAGTGTTCAACATCCAATTTCATTTTGTTCAAAGTTATAATCCATGTGACTTTATTTTCCCTCTCTAGTGAGCATTAGTGCCATATGCCACTGTTTGGAGCCACATCTCCCTTAGTTATCCTTTAATTGGCTTGACCTATGGGAAGGATGGCTTGCAACCAAGCTAATTACACAAAGCCACTCTAGGCTCTATAAATTCTACTAAAGATGGCTCTTCTGGGAGAATAAAAGGAAGAAACAGTTTATCCAAAATTTCAAACTTCTTCATACACTTCATATACCCAAAGCATGCATATTATAGAATGATAAAAAGGTAACAAAGATTTGCATCACTTATAATTTGAATTTTCTTCCCTCCCATATAGTTAACACATAATTAAGAGTTTAAACGACACTGATGTGTGAAAAATACAATTTAAAGAAAAAGTCAAAATTATAGTTAGAAAACTAATTTTAGGTTATCAATTTTAATTCAAGCAATTCTCATGGGAAACAAATGACGTGATGCTAGATTCTCTTAAAATACTAGCAAAATAAAAATAGCATGAAAACAGTCAAATTTTCAAAGAAAATCCATTTTGTAGTTTTATACATATAGACTATTAAAAAGAAATAACACAAAATAGTCACACTTCAAGAACAAAAAAGGAAACTTGCCAAAAACACTAGATGTAGGAGAATTACTTGAAAGTTGTACTTAAGGCCCCAAATCATGTCTCTTGGGATCTGGGCATAATATGTTTGCTTTTATTGATACATTCTTAATACACATTTTATAGAGTATAATTAAGTTTTATATACCTTTAGGACATATTGAAAGGTATCTCTTAAATTTTTTGAACTATGAAATATTTAAATAGACTCATAGAATGGAATTTGAAGCATGCAGGATACTCTTAATTTTAGCAGAATAATGATAAATAATTCTCAAAATATTAAGAAGCACTATAAATTCTATACATGTGTTTCATAAAAGTTTAATTATATTCCATAAACTCATATTATGTCCTTTAAGATCTCTGCTTAAACAAAGTAATGGTAGTGACTAAATGATTACTTTTTCAGATAATCAATTGCTCTAAATCTTTTTTGGGGAAAGACAAAAACAACTTTAATAGTATGGCATTACTTGAAAATAACATATTTCTTTTCAAAAACATCAGACATGTATTACTTCTCTTTAATACTGCTTCAGTGTTGTGACTAAATATGTGTCATACTTATATTATGTCAAAATATCTAATAATTTTCTTTACTCAGTGGCTCTACCTTTTGAAAAATAAAGGAATTATCTTAAAAGTTTTTAAAAAACCAAGAACAAAAGTTTTGCACATGACATTCAAAGTTATCACTTTATCATAAGGAATCATCAACCTTGTAGCATTATATACACAAAAGTACTACTATGAGGACCTGTTTTCCATAAGATATACAGATAATGTTTAATGAATAATTAAGTATTTATGAAAGTACTAGCATACTAAAATTTTATAATTGAATTAAAATTTGCTATCTAGCTACAGGTAGCTAAATTTTGATAAAAATAAATTGGTTTTGCTCCAAATAAAAGACTAATAAACATTTAATGAAAATGATGATAAGGTTTTTTGGATGACCCTGCTAATAAAATTTATTTTTTAAAAAGCACAGAATTTTTATTGCACTTTATGATTTGAATTTTATGGAATATAGACTCCCAACCTAGAAGGGACTCCAAATATCTTCTAGACTAATGCCAACCTCATAAAAATAGGATGATGCAGAGATGATAAACTGATGGGAAGAGAAGTTTACAGATGATGAGAAGTATTTCATTAGTTCACAGGGCAGAGGTATATGTTTTTGTTTCTTTGAAATTTTAACTATTTGATATTTTCCTTATATTTAGGAAATAAATACTAATATTAATCTTTATGTTACAGGTAAGAAAACTAAATCCTACAGTGATTTAGCAAGTTGGACAAAGTCATTCAGATAGTAATCGGCAAATCCACAGTTTAAACCAAATGGGTTCAGAACCGAAATCTTATGATTTTAGTTCTTATATTTACTCTAAGACGATTTTAAATTGTATGATCCACTGACATTCAGTCTATTGTAGATGAGAGGATTTCCAAATGTCTCATAGTCAAAGCTGAATGCTTATGGACACAGAAGTTTTCCAATACTTACCCCAAAAGTGACACTTGGAATAAGCAGAAGACTAAGTAAAACATGACCTAATATAAAATAAAAAGGGATAGTTTGTTTTTCTGTACTTAACTAATGTTAGATTTTTAAGCAACCAAGTTCACTGTCATTATTGTATATTCATAATGAATTTATAATCAATTACAATTCCAGGCATTTTCATATGAAATAGTTGTTGCTAGTTTAATTGGCCCCTCTCTAAATTTATGTAAGTGTGTTTTGAGTGTCAATATTAGACTACAATGAAGACAATTTATATTCCTACTAAACTTCATCATTTTAGTTAGGTGTTTTCATACGGGTAGGAAAAATGCTTTAGCTACCCTTCCCAACTTTTTCAATATTTATAAATTTAATAAATATTCCTGGTGTGCTTTCTTTCAAGGAACCAATCAAAATGTTGGAAAATACATGACTAAGAACAACCCATCGTAGCAATCATATTTGCATTACTACAATAATTTTAACTTTTTTGAACTCAGTTTTGGCAGGTGCACTGCTATTAATACGCAGTTCCCTGTTTACTCCTTACATGCCCTATAAAATTGACCTATTACAATCATTATCCTGTGGTGAGAACATGAGAGGGAAGTTAAGTTAGTCCCCTGAAATGACACAGACGGTCGAAGCAGAACCAGAGACTGAACACAGTTCTGACTCCACAGAATCTGTCCGAGGATTTTTCAATCTATATCTGAAAGAGAGAAGCCTCCTTTCTTTGTGGTCACAAACTGGTAAGGATTTGAGCCTAGGTAAGCCAGCAACTCTGGTTTCAGCCTTGTGGTAATTTGTCAGGGAAAGGAAGACAAAATGGAAAAGAAATAAGCAAGAGGATAAATAGAAGAAAAGGAAGGCTATATTGGAAGATAGCCTATAGCGTGCTCAAGAAGGCTGGATTAAGATGCTGCACTATGGAAGACTCATCAAAAGCCCAAAGAGAGAGAGAAGAACTTCATACCTCTGTGTGGAAAATCCGGGCTCCCTTGAGTCTGTGCACTGAGGCATACCTGCACCCATTATCCTACACCATGTCTGTTTTCTTATAGTTAAACATTTTTCTTATTCCCACTTAATCATTTTGTCATAAATTCCATTGTTTGGATAACATTTCTGTTGCTCTTTATTTGTATGTCTTTGGTCATTGTTTTATTTTCAATTATTTTTATGTCATTTAGTTGTAAATGAAACTTATAAATGACACATGGCAGAATTTTGCTTTTTAAACTCAATCTGATAATGTTTGAACTTTAGTAGAATTGCTTTGCCATTTCGCATTTTTTATAATCATTCCTTTTATCTTATTCCTGATGTATTTATTTGACTTTGTTTTAGTGGAATATGCATGCACTTATTTTTATTCTTTCTTTCCTACTCTTTCATGGAGAATTGAATATTATTTATTATCCCCCTCCTACCAACTTCTAGTGGTTTTTCAGTTCTACATCTATTTGTTCCATATTAGTCTATATCCTTAAAGTTGAAGTTATTTATTTCTTCATCAAATCAAGTTATAGCTACGCAGTATCTATAACTTCTAACCAACAAAAAGACTACCTTTATTGAAGATTAAAGTATATATTCATAGTGTACACTACACTCAATACACACACACAGATGCACACACCTTTTATCATGTTCTCCCTCTTCAGCACCCCCACCACCAAGATTTAATTGAAATTAGCAGGAATCTTAATCTTTGTTTAAAGCAATAATTATTATTTTTAAATAATCTCCATGTTTTATTATTTGTCCCCTAAACCTTTCTTAAAATGTCAATATGTTATCAATGGCTATTTAAAATCAACTTTGTATTCATTGCTTTCTATTATTTTCTCTGTTTTCTTTTCTTGAATTCTTTTTTCTGATTATGATTTTGCTTTACTGAATCTATTTTTTAGTGAATTTTTTTCAAGAAAAGAAGACTATATGTAATGCATTTCAATTTCCTATAAAAGACAAGTCTTTATTTCATCTTCATATATATGAGATTTTTTTTTCAAATATATAATATTGGTTTCATGGACATTTCCTCCTCAGAATTCTATAGATATTGTCAAGCTACCTATGAGAAGTCTGATAGTCTGAGTTTTATTCTTTCATATCTGTCCTAATTTTTCTAGAAGTTATAGAATTGTCTCTTTTTTCATTGAGTTTAGACATTTTTATCTAAATGTGTGTATATGTATAGTAGGTGTGTATATATATGGGAGCTATGTATGCAGATGTGTGTATGTGTATATGAACACACTAGCATGTGAGTGGTTTTATGTAATGTCATGACCTTGCTGTTTTATATGGGGGTGGAGGATGGAAGAAGTCATGAACCTCTATGCGCTGAATAATATGACATAAAGATACGTGACATTATAGGGTACAACTGAACAAATCACAAGTATAAAGAGAGAGTTTAACTCTTTTTTGATGTTTGTTGAATAACACTAAGTTTCCCCCTAAAATTAGTCTTTCTTTCTTCCACAGACACAGAGTTTGAATTGGAAACATGGGCAACCAGCTAGAGACTTATTTTCCAGCCTCCTTTGCAAGAAGGTATAGCCCAGTGGCTAAGTTCTCAACAATGGATGACAAGTAGAAAAAATACGTGCCACATCCAGGTCTTGGCTATAAAACATTAATTGGGTCAATATACTTTAAAGAAGCATAGGCATACCTCAGAGATATTCCAGGTTCAGTTCCAGATGACCACAATAAAGCAAATATCACAATAAAGCAAGTCACAAGAATATGTTGGTTCCTCAGTACATATAAAATTTATGTTTATGCTATATCATTAGGTGTGCTATAGCTTTATGTTTAAAAAAACAACATACACACCTTGATTAAAAAATATTTTATTGTTGAAAAATGCTAATGATCATCTGAGCCTTCAGCAAGTCCTAATTTTTTACCAGTGGAGGATCTTGACTCCTTGTAGATGGCTGCTGACTGATCAGGACAGTGGTTGCTGAGGCTGCTGTGGCTGCGGCACTTTCTTAAAATAAGAGAACAATGAAGTCTGCTGTATCAATTGACTCATCTTTCACAAAATATTTCTCTGTAGCATACAATATTGTTTGATAACATTTTACCCACAGTGGAACGTGGAACTTGTTTCAAAATTAAAATCAATTTCCTCAAACCCAGTCACTGCTTTATCAACTATGTTTACGTAATATTCTAAATCCTTTGTTGTCATTTCAACAATGTTCACAGCATCTTCACCAGTAGATTCTATCTCCTATAACCATTTTCTTTCCTCATCCATAAGAAGCAATTCCTCACCCATTTCCTTGTCATCATGTGATTGCAGCAATTCAGTCAAACCTTCTGGCTTCACTCCTAATTCTAGTTCTCGTGCTCTTTCTACCATATCTGCAGTGACTTCCTACACTGAAGTCTTGAACCCCTCAAAGTCACCCATGAGGGTTGGAATCAACTTCTTCCAAAGTCCTGCTAATGTTGCTATTTTGACCTCCTCTCATGAATAAAATATGTTCTTAATGGCATCTAGAGTGGTGAATTCTTTCAAAAAGGTTTGATCTTACCTTGCCCAGATCCATCAGAAGAATCACAATCTATGGCCGCTACAGCCTTACAAAATATATTTCTTAAATAATAAGACTTGAAAGTCAAAATTACTCTTTGATTCACGTGCTGCAGAATGGATGTTCTGTTAATAGGTATGAAAACAACATTTATTTCCCTGTACATCTCTCTTCACCACAGCTCTTAGGTGACTAGGTGCATTGTCTACAAGAAGTAATATTTTGAAAGAAATCTTTTTTTCTGAGCAGTTCTCAACAGTGGGCTTAAAATGTTCAGTTAAACCAAGCTGTAAACAGATGTGCTTCCATTCAGGCTCTGTTATTTCATTTATAGAGGGCAGGCTGAGTAGATTTAGCATAATTCTTAACAATCCTAGAATTTTTGGAATGGGTAATAAGCATTGGCTTCAACTTCAAATCACCAACTGCATTAGCTTCTAACAAGCATCAGCCTGTCCCTCAAAGATGTGAAGCCAGGCACTGAGTGTCTTCTCTAGCTATGAATGTATTAGATGTCATCTTCTTCCAAAAGAAGGCTGTTTCATGTACATTGAAAATCTGTTGTGTAGTGTAGCCACCTTCATCAATTATCTTAGCTAGGTATTCTGAATAATTTTCTGAAGCTTCTACATCAGCCCTTGTTGCCTCACCTTTTACTTTTATGTTATGGAGATGGCTTCTTTTCTTAAACCTCATGAACCAACTTCCTCCGCTAGCATCAAACTTTACTTCTGCACCTTTCTCACCTCTCCCAGCATACATAGAATTGAAGAGAGTTAGGGGCTTGCTCTGGATAGGATTGGCTTACGGTAATGTTGTGGCTGGTTTGATCTTCTCTCCGGATCACGAAAACTTTCTCCATATCAGCAATAAGGCTGTTTCACTGTATTATCATTCCTGTGTCCACTGGAGTGACACTTTTAATTTCCTTCAAGAATTTTCCCTTTGTATTTACAATTTGCCTAACTGGAGCAAGAGGTCTAAATTTCAGACTATCTCGGCTTTCAACATACCTTCCTCACTAAGCTTAAATATTTCTAGTTTTTGTTCTAAAGTTACATGTGGGACTCTTCTTTTCACTTGAACACTTAGAGGCTATTGTAGGGTTATTAATTGGCCTACTTTCAATATTGTTGTGTTTTAGGAAATAAAGAGGCCCTAGGAGAGGAATAGATATAGATAGGGGAACCAGTGGTTGGTGGGGCAGTAGAAAACACATTTGCAAATGATGTGAAGTTCACTGTCTTATATGGGCACAATTTGCGGCACCCCAAAATAATGATAGTAGTAACATCAAAGATCATTGATCACAGATCACCATAACAGATATAATAACAATGGAAAAGATTAAAATATTGCAAGATTTACCAAAATGTGACACAGAGACATGAAGTAAGCACACATTGTTGGAAAAATAGTACTGATAGTCTTTCTTGACATAGGGTGCCACAACCTTCAATTTTTAAAAAACAATATAAGCAAAGTCCAGTAAAGCAAAGTGCAATAAAATGAGGCATACTCATATAGAAAACTTGGAAGGCTTTCAAAAAAGAATACACATAGACACACTCATACATACACAAACAGACATGTACACACCTAAATAAATTCCCTAATATATGAAAAATAAGGTCATAATTAACAAAAAGAATGAAATTAAGTAAGCAAACTGGCATTCAAAAATAAATATTAATCAACTATACGTGAAATATGTTAGAAAATAATAGTAACATTGCACTTAAAATCTTATGAGCTCAAGTTAAACTCTTTTCAGTGGAAAATTCAAAGCAAATTCAATAAAGAACACTGAGTCAGCCTCTCTATGCACAGGTGCTCAGAACTTACCAGCACAACTGCAATTCTCTGACAATTGACTTGTCCCAGTGCATTATTCCCTTAGGTGCCTGTAGTTCTAAACATGGATGTTTGTGGAACCCATTCTAGGAACCCTATGTACCAATTCTCCATGTGTGCTTCTCCTGTACATATATGGAATAGAATTATGGTTGCTATTTGGACTGTAATTTGTAGATACTCCTTAAAACTCTCCATCTTTACTGCAACTATTTTCCATAATAGATATCATACATACAAGATGAAAATGATTGACAGAAAGAATGCATTAGAAGAAAAAAATGGCAGCAATTTAATGTAGGGAAATGATACATTTACACACAGTAGATTTTGCAGCCTCCTCTTCAATAGAACGGCAAGTTTTTTCTACCAATTTCCCAAAAGATACCTAAGAATAAATGCTTCCTATTCTCCTTCCCTAAAAATATCAACTGTTAACACTTGTGATTCTAAAAATTGACCACAGTCTTTGTTTTTATTTTATTAAAAACTTCTGTTATTAATACTTTTGAGAAGTATTTAGGTTGGTGCAAAAGTAACTGCATTTCACACCATGAATTTTAAATCATTATAACTAGGCTCAAACACATCTTTATTAATCAAAAGGGAAACCACTACAATCAACACATTTTTTCCAATGAGAAGTAAGTTTGCTTATTCCTGCAGTGTAAAAATCCATGCTTTAGGATTCAGTGAACTCTTGGAAAGCATTTTCTGCATCCTGCTGGTTGTGAAAGCATTTTTCTTGAAAAAAGTTGTTGAGATGCTTGAAGAATTGGTAGTTGGTGGGTGAGAGGTTAGGTGAATATGGTGGATGAGGCAAAACTTTGTAGCCCAATTCCTTCAACTTTGGAAGCATTGATTGTTCTACTTGAGGTTGGGGTGTTGTCATGGAGAAGAATTGGGCCATTTCTGTTGATCAATGCCAACTGCTGGTGTTGCAGTTTTTGGTGCATCTCATCAATTTGCTGAGCATACTTCTCAGATGTAATGGTTCACTGGGATTCAGAAAGCTGTAGTGGATCAGATGGGCAGCAGACCACCAAACAGTGACCCTGACCTTTTCTGGTGCAAGTTTGGCTTTGGGAAGCACTTTGGAGCTTTTGCTCAGTCCAACCACTGAGCTGGTTGTTGTATAAAATCCACTGTTCTTTGCACATCACAATCCAATCGAGAAATAGTTTGTTGCTTTTGTGTACAATAAGAGAAGACAACACTTCAAAACAATGATTTTTTTTTAATTTTCAGTCAGCTCATGAGGCACCCACTTAGCAAGTGTTTTCATCTTTCCAATTTGCTTTAAATGCTGAACTACTGTAGAATGGTTGACATTGAGTTCTTTGGCAACTTCTTGTGTATTTGTGAGAGGCTCAGCTTCGATGATTACTCTCAATTGGTTGTTGTCAACTTCCAATGGCCGTCCACTTAACTCCTCATCTTCAAGGTTCTCCTCTTTGTAAAACTTCTTGAACCACCACTGCACTGTACATTCATTAGCAGTTCTTGGGCCAAATGTACCGTTAATGTTGCAAATTGTCTTCACTGCTTTGCAACCCATTTTGAATTCAAATATGAAAACCACTTGAATTTGCCTTTTGTCTAACATCATTTCCATAGCCTAACATAAATATTAACATAAATATAAAATAAACAGCAAGTAATAAGCTATTAGCAAAAAAATAAAGTGAGAAATGTGCATTAAAATGATGTATAACATAACCACATTTATTTAAAAATGTACTGCAATATCTAACGGCAATTGTCAATAATGCCAAAACCACAATTACTTTTGCATCAACCTAATATTTTCCCTTTGCCCACAGTTTTTTTTTCCAGTTAAATGATCTCGTCAAAATTTCAATAGAAAAATGATATAAGACATAATGGTGATTGGTTAGTCATGCTTCCCAAAACTGAGCACCCTAAGGACCTACTGAAAACCCATATGTCTTATCTGATTTTTTTTCATACTCAAAATCTGGAGGCATTACATTACCAGATTTCTAACTATACTATAAAGATATAGTATCCAAAACAGCATGCGACTGGCACAAAGGTAGAGACATAGACCAATGGAACAGAACAGAGAACCCAGATGTAAAACCATCTATATACATCCAACTGATCTTTGACAAAGCAGACAACAATGTACACTGGGGAAAATAATCCCTATGCAATAAATGGTGCTGGGAAAATTGAATAGTCACATGCAGAAGAATAAAACAGGACCCCTATCTTTCACCACTCACAAAAATTAATTCAAAATGAATAAAAGACTTCAATGTAAGGCATGAAACTATAAGAATTCTAGAGAAAATGTCGGGAAAATTCTTCTAGATATCAGTTTAGGCAAGAAATTTATGACTAAGACCCCAATGGCAATTACAGCAACAAAAAAATAAATGGGACTTGATTAAAGTAAAAAGCTTCTACACAACTAAGGAAATAATCAACAGAATAGACAACATACAGAATGGGAGAAAAGACTCAAAATCTATACATTTAATAAAGAGCTAATATCCAGAATCTACAAAGAACTGAAACAATTCAGCAAGAAAAAAAAAAAACCCATTAAAAAGTGGGCAAAAGACATGAACAGAAGTTTCTCCATAGCTGTTTAATTCTTCAGGTCTGAAGTAATTTGTCAGCTCTAAACATCCTAGTTTCCTCTCTTTTTTTCTGTAGCTGTGAAACCAAAGTCAATTTCCTTGTTCTCCCTATTCCATTTTTCTCAGGGACTCCCTACACTTTTCAAATTAGTTAAGCTTATTTTTTAACACTTCAACATACTGCTGTAATTGGTCCTGACTTTCTCCTACTCTATTTAGGAAACCATTTTGCTGGATCTAAAGGTCCCCCTCATCCTTTCTTTATGTCTTCTACAATTCATGTTTTCCTACCTAACTTTCTCTTGACCTTACCCTCCTATTCTATTTGCATTTTGTTTGACTGTAATATATTTATATATTTTTTTCAATTTTATTTTAATGCAAAGGCACCTCAAATATTTGTGAAAAATGGAGAATATATAGTTAAATTTTTAAAATCATTTTTTATTTTTATGCTTCCTGGCATCTTACATACCATTAAGTGATAAGAATCTCTTTTGCAACCATGATTTCAGCATAGCTCTGACATTTACCAGTTAGTAATTGAACATCTGAGATTAAGCTTCAACATTTATAATTTGGTGATATTAACCTCATTATAGATATTGAATGGCATAACTAAAACCAAGTGCTAGCTCATTATATTTTACACATTTGATATTAATCATCATTTGTCTCATTTCCTCCACTAAATTCCATCTTTAATCCTTTCAATTTTCTTACTCTGAGAACCATATATACTATTTCCTGGGTGCAAGAACATCTCTAAAATCCAAGTCCTTGAAGCTTTGAGCCTCTCTCATCTTTTCCCTAAACTCCATAAACAACTCCTAACCATTAACACTGCTCACTCTTCCATCCTACTACCTCCACTAGTAAACATAATAAGTCAAAATTAATTGGGAATTGCTAAAGTTTTAGCCTGAATTTGTCTATTTCTCAAGCATAAAATTAGCTTGGTGCTAAAATCAATTAAAGCAGAACTATACTATTGATGAAACGTCAAAAGGCGTTTCATTATCCTAAACATTTCACTTACTTGACAAGATAATTCTTTGAGCCTTATGTATAGTTTGAACAGAAAAAATATCGAACTGACCTGGACATATACCTATTTATTTACTCCATATGTTGAGGACCAATCATGATGGCATAAACATTAAGAATTAATCAGCAATTTTTAAAAGATGACTGTTACAAATGGCTTCCTTGTTTGGGGATTTTCATGTAGTAAAATATATCATAAACACAAAAAAGTGCATATATTTTATGGTCATAATAATATTAATTATATTAATAAATGTACACATGTATCTACCACCCATCTTAAGAATTGAAACATAATCAATACCTTTGAGATCTCCTGTATGTCCCTTCACAATCAGACTGTTGTTCCTCCCTGAGGAGTTAACCACTCATTATTCTAAATTTTCTGGCATTTGTTTTCTTTATTTTCTTAACAATTACATGCTACATCTATGTTTTCCTAAATAATGCACTGTTTTGTTTTATCATTATGTAAATTGATATGCTTGTCTATTCTTTTGTGACCTTTTACTTCTAAATACTGTATGAAATTGATGTATATTTTGTATTCATTTTCTAGGATGTGTAGATGCCATTGCATGAATATATATATTCATTATTTCATGCTTTTCCCCCTATTTGCTGGTTTGTTTTCTTTTACTTATTTTTGTATAAATATCATACATGTATACATTTTTTTAAATACAAATTTATTGTCAGTAATATGGCATTCTGTATCAGGCAAATATTTTCTCTCCAGCTATGGTTTGTTTTGGTACTTCCTTTATGTTTTACTTAGAAAATTAGAAGTTCTTCATTTCAATGCAATAGGATTTTAACTATTTTCTTTAGTTTTATTATTTTTGAATCTTGTTGACAAAAATCCATATCTAACCTCATTTTAAAGATACTCTCCTACATTTTCTTCAAAAGCCTTAAAATATTGCCTTACATAATTAAATCCTAAATCCAATTTGTATTTATTTTGTGTATGGTATGAAGTAGGGATCAATTTGTTTTTTCCATAGAGGTAACTTATTTTCCTATAATCATTTTTGTCACTAATTGTCTTAAATTTGCAATCTGAAAATCTCTTGTTACATGATTAAGTCACCAAGTCATCACACCTTATTTTCAGTTCTTTGCCTTTCATATTTATTTGGCTTTTTTTTTAACTTTTGTTCTTCTATTTAATTTTTAAAATTATATTTAACATCTTAAAATAAACTATTGAATGTTATTAGAATCAGGATAAGTATCAATTTTGGTAAAAAGAAATACTTGTGATAATGAGTCTGATAATGTCTTTATGACATTCCTGAAGGTGGTTTTACTGTGTATTCAATTCTATGTTGCTAGATATTCTAAGTACTTTGAAGATGTTATTTCTCTTTGCTTTTATTACTGCCATTAAGAAGGTAGTTGTTAGTTTAGTTTTCCCTCCTATGAAGGTAAGCTTTCTCATGTCCCTGGCAGCTTTGACCATCTTCTCTTTAGTATTCTGCAGTTTTACATGTAGGTATGAATTTTTGTTTAGCTATCCTGATTTGGAATTTTTAAGATTCACTTATACTATTAATACTCTGCGATTTCTATTCCCCTTAATTCTAAGAAATTCTAGCCTAATACCTTTGTTGCTTATTCCTGTTCTCTCTAACATGTTTTTTAACTGCAATTAAATGAATGCATGAATATTAGAACTTTTCACTCTACATGTCTCCTAACCTGTTCTCTATAGTTTTTTTTGTTTTGTTTTGTTTTGTTTATCTCTTTCTGCATTCTGGATATGTCTCTTCTGATTCTTTTACTGCATTAATTTTCTCTTCATTAAATCTAATTTGGGGTTTAGCCTGAACTTTGTATTTCACATATTTGCATTTTCTCTAGAAATTCTATAATATTCTTTTTCAGTAATTGATCATTTTGATAAAGCCTTATCCTTTAGTCATAATTTTGATACTTCTTTTCATTTCTTTAACCATATTATCATACTTATTTAATACTCTGTAGTGACAATTCTGGTCACTTCTTCATAGACTACAGTCTATGAAGATCTCATTCTGTAGTTTGTGATTTTGTTGACTCCCATAGAAGATTACTTCTTTCCTTATACATCTCATACATGTGGTTTTTTTGCCTTTGAGAAATCATATTCTCTGGAATTTTATTGTGGGATTATCTTGAGACTTGTGTTTGAACACATTTTCTCTCCAGAGATTTGTATATGATTTAACAGGCACTTGAGGATAAATTTTAAATAAATTCTCTGATTTGAGGTTTTAGGACCCATTATTGTTCTTTCTAGTCCCTAACCCAGGAAGGGTAGTTATGAATTCTCAAGGGAAGTTTTGGGGTTTTTTGGATTTTTTCCTCAAGTCACCCAGAGGCAAAGATCCCTTAACATTTCACAATCAAATGACAGGTTTGCTTTCTCACTTCAGCTACAGAATATGTCACCCTTTCAGGGTTCTGGCTTAATTCTGAATCTCTAATCTACCTCTTCACTATACATGTCCTTGTCACCCATACATAGCCCTTAATACTGAAACTCTGGGGCAATAGAGTCAATTGGCAGAGCCCTGAGGGCAACCCTACCTAAAACTATTGCTGACTTCCCTAGATAAGTTTTCTAGTTATAGCTTCTGAGGATTTCCTTAAGATCTTGGTATTGAAAGATTAAGTTTAAATATTTTCTAACATATTAGGTTTTTTACCAGGGAGGCTTGAAGGAATGTCACACCATCTGTGCTGTAAGTAGAATCATTTAACTGGCAAACTGAAACATGTATGTAGTCCTTAGTATTAGAGACAATAAGTTGAATCAGTTTGGGTGGTATACTCTTAAAACTAAGGACACACTATGGTAGGTACATAGGGTATCTATTTGCATGCCATGTTTTTAAAATCACAATTTAGGCATCAAGTCTTATTCACTAATATTGAATAGTAAACATCATCCAGTTTCACTGTGTGTGTTTTCTCAGTAACACACTGATGGTGATTACATCTGGCACAAGGCACGCAGGAAGTCCCAGCTATCTCAGGAATGGAAGAAATTTAAGACTCTATCCTGGCTAATCTGGCATATGAAGAAATCAAATTAAGTAAGCATGACAATCAGACTCTTGAAAGAGAAACATATCCATTTGAGGTGGATTGATAAAGAAGGGAATCAAATAATTTGATTCCAGAGCTCATGCTCTTAACACTGCACTGTAATTCTCCAAAATTGCTACTTCAGAAATGGAACTTCATTCCTAATTGTTGCATTCATAGGAATATGAACACCTGTTCATTAAAAGCAGACATTCATATTTTAACTGATACAATTAGATTAGTTAGTAAAGCCAACTCCAAAAGTAATTCTCACATGTAATAATTTTTGAGGTTAGTGTCTGATAATAAACCCAAGCTTCTAATATATATAGTCAGACAAGTATATTACATTTTAAAACATGTTTAGTGGCTATACCTAAACATATTTACTATGCTTTTCTTTTGAGATAGAAAAATACAGTTCTATTTTTTCTGAAATCTTCAATACAATGACCAACAAAAAATCAAGCCAAACCTAGAAGAAAATAATCAGTGAGTTCTTCTGGTTATTTTAGACATTGATTCAGAACTACATAAAAATTTTACCCACCCTTTCTTTATACTTAAAGTGTAGTAATTTATTTTAATTGGTAACTTTAAAGAATACTGTAAAATCTAGTCCTTCCCAAACAGACAGACAAGATTAGTAAATGACTGTGCTACAAGTTTTCAGCTTCTTTGGGTAAATACCAAGAAAGTGAGATTCCTGGATTGTATGGGAAGAATATGTTTAATTTTGTAAGAAACTGATAAACTTTCTTCCAAAGTGGCTGTACTATTTTGTCTTCCCACCAGCAATGTGTGAAATTCCTGTTGCGCCACATCCTCACCAGCTTTTAGTGTTGTCTGTGTTTTGGATGTTGGCCATTCTAACAGGTCTGTAGTGCTGTCTTCTATTATTCATATTCTTATACCACGTCCAGAGAATTAAAGAACTTTTGGTATCATATATACACCAAGTTTCAAATGAAAGCTGATTTTCAAAATATAGCCAGAACAAACAGAATTAAGGTCTGCAAGTATTTCCTTCTAGCACCCTGACGTTATCGTTTTATTATACTCTGTCTTCCGCTGTTTTGTGTTGAGAAGTCAGCTGTAAGTGTGATTGCTTCTCCTTTGAAAGTAATAAGTCTTTTCTATGGCTGCTTTTAAAATTTCTTTTGGTTTTTGCTTTTCAGTCATTTTACCAGTGTGCCTAGGAGTGTTTGTTTGTATTTATACTTATTGGTGTTCATGGAGCATCTTGAAATCTTTCCATTGAACTCCAATATTTTGTCTATCTGGTTCTAAGAGTTAGTTGAAATCTCAGCTCAATTGAAAATTCTGCTCAGCTTCTCAACCTGTCACCTACCTCTTCTGGAATGGTCAGGTACCTTTAGGAGAAAAGTAGCACCAAATTTCAGCTCACTGAATTGCCTTTCTTCCATTTCTTTCCCTACAGTGCCTTATTATCTCTCTCAAAGGAATAAGGAATATAATCAATATAGTATATTAAAAATTCATTTTGGTATTTTTAAATGAATTGTATTTGCTCTTTCAGAAACAAGAACATAAATAAATCATAAGCTATTTTCATTTAAAACTCTCATGGATGCATGATGTAAGACATAATTTCTTTGTTTTAAATTGTAACTTAAATGTATAAATAATGATTGAGAAAAATTATTCTTGAATACTAATAATTATCTCCTTCTAAATTTCTTTCTGCATTATTTCTAAGTGAACTTTATACTTTTGTATATCTTCAGAAGTCCACTTCTCACATGTAGTTTACATTCAATAGCCATTAGTAGCCTTGGTTTTTATTACTTTTTGGCTCAAAATGAATAAAGTTATATTTCTAAATATATCAGTAGAGTACTTCTATAACTCTTCCTCCAATAGAGTCTGATTGTATAGAGCTGTATCTGCCCTTTAGTGCTTCTGTTTTTGCACACATATTTGAGACTAATTTCAGTTCCACTGTGTTTTGCCAACTATTAATAATTAGAATAAAATCATTCATATTAAAATAAGAGTCAAATATCTAAGGGTTAATGATATATATACATATCTGTATTCAATTGGCCTACAAAATATACTGTATCAGGCTGAACTTGACATTGTGAGGAGAGATTCTATTTTTGACATTTATTTCTACTGAGAGTCACTTCATATAAGTCCACAAAATATTAAGTGCTTAATATTTTCTAAACTTGTTTTTCCTTCAAAGTAAGTAAAACATTTGGCAGGTTTATTGAACTGTTGATACAGCATGATGCCTCAGGGAAGCTAAAATCTTTTCACTAAAATGCTTAAAAATAATGACAGTTCACATCCTTAGTCAGAGCTGAGAATGAATATCAGGTGAGAATGATGAAAAATAACCATGAGTGTGGTGCAGAATAAAGGACTTTGAGAAATAGAAGGGTACGGATTAGCCAACCACAGGGATAAAACTTTGATCTTTAACTCTTTACCTTCTGAATAAAAACCATTTCTCCTAGTGTACTTTTTTCTATTTTGCAAACAAAAGAAACTAAATAATTATTTTAAAGTTTTATCTTTCATATTTATGCCCAAATTCCCCATGAAGGGTCATAAGAAGACACAATAACTTTGTTTATTAATCTTTGCATAATGATTTTGAGGTTTCTATAGTCTTCAAAGTAAGTTGCAAAATTCACTTTAATGGATGGTACTGTGGGATATTTAGAAAAATAGTACCTCGCTCGTAAGTTACTATGTTTCTAAAAATTCATTTGTAATTCAGATGGAGTTAGGTTCTATGTGTCCTGCATGTATCTCCTTAGTATTGGAATTTAATAATTTAAATGTCATCTTTTTTGCCTGGAAAATGAGCTAGTTAAGGCCACTAATCCTATTCTTGATCATTAAGAATGCTGTACATAGCATTCAGTAGGTGCTCAACAAACAATGAATAAATTAACTAAAACATAAATTGTGTCTGTAGCCAGGGCATAATAGTCTACGATAGTGCTCTAAATATTAATAGCATTGATCACTTGGTCCAGAAAACACAGAATTCTTAAAAGAGTAGAAAGAAGAGGACAAAGTAATATCAGGGAATTTTGTCCTAGTTTCCTCGGGACAGGGCCAGTGTAAAATATTATCTTGAAATATATGATGCTAATGTTTGTAATCACCAGCACTCCTTCTATGTTCCTTCTCAGTGCTGGGTAGCATATTTGTATTTCCAGTTAAAATTTACTTAATATAGCTTTTCTGAGACCCCCAAGTTTTGTCAAAATTAAGGTGAAATTGCAAAGCATCAAAGTATACAAACTTCCTTCCATTATGGATTGGAAGATGTATAGTTTTAACATTTATATGAGAGACTCAACAGCATAATAAAATTTATTGTCAGTTGTGTTTAAAGCAAATTAAAAATCTACAAATGCAAATATGAGTTCAAGCTGTATAAACAACTTTAGATTACAATATATAAGCAATAAATTACTGAGTGATATTTATTTCTTAAAAATGCAAATGAATCCATCTGGAAAATATGATAAAATCCTAGTAATTCAATAGGAGAAAAAAATTTGGAAAGCAATAATAAATGAGAGTCTTCTAGATGAATAATTGTTGGTGCTGGATAACAAATTAAAAACAAGCCTGGGACTTTGGGGATTCATAAATGACATCCTTTGGGATGCTTATCCACAGACTGGATGTGATAAAGCCCACAGGTGCAGGTCATTTTCTGTATCATCGTAGGGGTATGGTTTCAATGTAGGTCACTTGTACTGAGAAAGTTTGGGTCAATTGAAGGAAAAGTTGAATAACTGCAAGGAGATAACAGGGATAACTATGTGTCTGGAAAAGCCAACTATGTAGGAAATGTTTAAATGATATAGTTTAAATCGCTTAAGTCAAATTAATGAGAAAGTATGTCCTTTATTTCAAGATAGTCTGTGAACAATGATAGCAGCAGCAACAATATCAACAACAAAAGATTGTTTAAATTTCTTTAAGAGTTATATAAAATAGAAGCAGGAGTTGGGCAATGTTTAAAAATACTACTTGACATCTTTTAGAAATGTAATAAAGCAGTTTATTGGTAAAATTGTACACTTGCCTGGGGCACGATAGAATTTTATCTACTGAAATACATAAATAAAATTTGATTTCAAATAACAATGTAAAATTCTTCTCCAAAAGTATTACTTAACATATTTGTAGCTTTTTAACTTACCTTGCTTGTATTAAATTATCTTTATTATCTGGAATTTGTGCTAGTAATTGATCAATTTAATTTTTATACTTTTTCTTCATATGCCTTTCTCTATAATTGGCTGATTATACTTTTAAAAAACTAACTGCATTTTAGCAATAATCATTCAATAAGATTACTACTACTATCATTAATCTTTCTCTAGAACTTTTAATTGTATTATTGGAAGCGTAGGTGAAAACTTCTATTAGAAAAAAACATCATTCAGATTATAAGGTCATTTCTTTTTTTCTTAGGATCTAGGTATGTTTTCTAAAATTTTTCCAGGATGGCTGACTAGAGATATCAGTCACCAGTTCTCCTTAGAAAGGAGAACTAAAGTTACAGGTGAATCAGCATGTCCCGATTGGAATACTGAAAGAAGAGTTCCAGAACCTATGTAAGAACCCATGTGAAGAAGCTTGAGGGCAGAAGAAGAAGAAAACAAAATTTTGTCAGGGATAAACCCCAAGTAACTTGGAGTCCCCTGGAAATGGTAGGCGGCAATGTTTCTTTTTGCTCCCCTCACTCTGTGGCAAACTCCTGGCTCCCAAACTGTTGGAGAGCCCTCTACCCTCATGAACACAAGCACTGCTATGGATGGTAGTTTGGGAATTTCTTGATGGCAGAGCACCAGGTTGCCAAACTGCACAGTGTCACTCTCCCTCCCCCTAGACCCAAGCTGAGGTGGTGAGTGCCATACTGATCATGCACCTGTTGTGGGCCTCTGTCCTACTCAGGGGGTCTTAGCCCTCTGTCTCCACATCGCTGGACTTCCCTCAAACATTCTCTAGCATTCACTCAATGTGTAGCAGCCACGGGGTGCCAGCAAGTCCCAGGGTAATTGTGGCATTCTCAGAGGCCTACCATTCAGTGTGGGCCACCCCTAAGAGCAGTGTGCCAAAGTGCCCCTCATGATTAAGGAAACCAGAGCATGTGTCTTCTCCTAAATGAGAGCTCCCCACTTGTGAGCTAAAGGTCTTTGTGCCCCTCCCAACAAAGATGTGGCTATAGAGGTAGGTCTGTAGAGGAAGAGAGTGGTTCTGCCCCAGAGCTGAAGAGGCACCAGTGCACAGAACATATGCAGAGATGGGGACTTCTCCTCCATTTACCTCTCAATGCTGTGGACACAGCCGTGACTACTCCTGTGGTGGACTGACACAGGTGTGCTGGGGGACAGTCATTCCTAAGGGCGCTTTATGGTGGCTGCACCCCCACTGATGGCATGCTCACTGTGCCCAAGCTTGCAGGGAGGGTAGGGTCACTGCCCTTCCCTTCAAGGAGTGCCATGTTTCTACAGCTACCCTGTCCAGGGAATCTCAATCCTTCTGTCTCTGCATTGTTGGATCCCTGCAAAAATCTCTAGCACCCACTCAGACTGCAGCAGTCTAGAGGAACTATGGGATTCTTGGAGTTCTACCACTCAGGGCAGGCTGCCCCTGGGAGAGAGGAAAGTGCAACACATTGAGGTACTCCTTGGGATAAAGGAGACCAGAGCATTCACTCTCCTCCATTCAAGAGTTCCTTGCTGGCTAGCTAAAGGTGTATGTTCTCCCTCTGGCAGAGATGCAGGCACAATGCTGGGCTCTGCTTCCACCCCAGTGAGTAGTTGGCACCTGTATCTGGGAACAGATGTGTCGATGAGGACTTCTCCTCCTTACCCCCACCTGCTGCTGAAAATGCAGCGTGGCTGTTCCCATGAGAGGTTGATGCAGGTGTGTGGGAGGATGGTCATTCTAGTGTGTTTAGGGGTGGCTGCACAACTGATGGCCAGCCTACCTCACTTGGGCTTGCACAGAGGGCAGGGCTCATGCCCTTCCCATCAAAGAGTGGCAGCTTCCTACAGTGGAGTATGGCAGGCTGCAAAGCTGTCTGTTTGGGGCTGAGGGAAGACATTTTACTCTGAGGCCATCTGTTCAGAGAGCTGCAGGACAATAGGCTTTTTCCATGGCCCTCAGATAGATTATGGCATAGAAGAAAATGACTGTTTCTATCTCAATTGAAAGTCAGGAGCTTCAGAACAGTGATCAGATAGGGAGGCAGATCACATGTCTTCCTACTCAGGTTGTGGAGCTGGTGTAGTCTCCTTCATCTCCCAAAAACCCCAGGTGGAGACCTCAGTGCATTTCAATGCATGCTCCCCCTACCACCACCATCAGGGCTGGTACTTTCACTCATCATTGGGGTATGCAAGGGCAAACTTGGTGTTCCAGCTCTGCCCACCATTATGCCCCACTCCAGGGCTGAGCAGGGAACACAGGACATCAGGTATTCCACAGACGACCCTACAGCCTGAGCAAACTAAGACCAAGCACATACTTATGGCTCCTGCTGCAGCCTGCTCATATACATAAGTGCCCCCTACTTTCCTGGTGGTTGGACTATAATAATAGTAGTTATTATAGTACATAACTACTATAATCAGCACCTGAGAAAGCCACTATACAAAAGCTATCTAAAATCAAGAAACACATACAGAGCCTTGGCCCTCTGAAAGTCCCAAATTTGAAGCTAAATGAACAAACACAACATATATTATAGGCGCACCTTCAAGTGGGAAAAACAAAAACAAAAAAATTAAAAAGTTACATCCAAACAAAAGTAAATTTAAAAATGAGAAATGACAGTTTCTCAAGATAAGAAGAAATTAGTGTGAGAAATCTGGCAGTATAAAAATACAGATTGTTTCACCATCCTCAGATGATCACATTAGCTCTCCAGCAATGGATCCCAATCAAATTAAAAATTTTGAAATGACAAATAAATAATCCAAAATATGGATTGTAAGGAAGCTCAATGAAATACAAGAGATATTGAAAACCCATACACAGAAAGCAGAATAATAATTCAGGACATGAATGAAAAATTTACTAAAGAGATAGATATTTAGAAAAAATGAAACATACTTCTGGAATTGTATGACTCATTGAAGGAATTACAAAATGCAGTTGAAAGGTCAAACAAAGGAATAGAGCAATCTGAAGAAAGAATTTTAGAGCTTGAAGATAGGACTTTTTTTTTTCCTATTATTTCATCATATAATGGGCGTAGAAATATTGTTAGGGTTACATACATTGCCCCTACCACTCCTCCCCCCATGCCAGAGCTTCAAGCGTCTCCAATCCCCAGGTGGCACGCACGGCACACATTATGTAACTCTACACTTCCTCCCCTCCTCGCATGCCCTCCATCCCACAAAAGATTTTTTTACATTTTGGATACATTGTATAACTTTGCCTCTCCCTAAGAAGTGTTAGAGGTATGCCCTTCCCCCCAACAATGCTCGCCACATCCCTATGATGTGGGTCTTGCCCCCTCCCCCGAAACCCTGGTGAACACTACCACCATTTGAGCACCATAGTTTTAATCAGTCAGTACCAATTTGATGGCGAG
>CAUYPO010082055.1:0-12819 GCA_963574435.1 Cheirogaleus major | reverse complement strand
CTCAGGAGCAAGAGAAATGTGAGAATTTGTTCATGAGAGGACAACGTAAGATATCTCCTGGAATAGCAGGTATATTGTTCATTTTTACCCCAACTGAGAAAACAATGGGCTGATGAGGTCTGATAAAAGAGAGGTTATATTAATGAAAATAATTTGAGGGGTTTTGAGATTTTTTGTTTGTTTTGTTTTGTTTTTCAGCTAGTTTCTGAGCGGAAAAGGAAATAAAGTGAAGGTTAACCTGACTTAATTTGAGGAAGAAGATCAAATGGTGACTAACAGCACACATACTCCCTGAAGCCACTGTTGGTTTTGCATATAGTCTTTTGGATGTAGGACTCAGGATATAGTGCTCAGAGGGGGTCCAGGCCATATCCCCTTGGAGGAGGTCCCTTTTCACATGCTGTTACTGTCTCCATTGTAAAAAAGTCAGTTCTAACACCCTCTTAATTTCTCTTTTCTTCACAGCAGCCCTACTTTGCTTTATGGAGCTCCCTTTCTGAAGACAGGAAATTGCTCCTGAGCGTTTGCTTGGGGGCATGGGCCCTATTTCCCCAGGCACAAATTTACCTCCACTATCTGCCTGCCTCCTGGATTCTGAAGTCCCACATCTGAAGCTTCCAGGTTCACCACCTACTTGTGAAGACATCAGTACCATCTTGGACTTTTCTGCCTCCCACCCCTTGCTGGCCCTTTGCCTGGAATAAAACAGAAATTGTTGGAACCCTAGGTCACCGTTCCTCACTTGCCAGCCTGAGACTCTGAACTTGCCTCAACATTTAGTTAGTCTCCCTTGTGTTGGTCCTGCCCAGGAGTAACCCCTGTGCCAGCTCTTCTCTCTTGCCACAAAGCTGTGCTCATCACAAATCAGAGTGACTCCTGGTATAAATTAAAAGGAGACCCAACCTCCAAAATGATCTCAACTAGTTTTCATGAGTAACCTAAACCAATAAGAAAGAATCAACTAGGAAAGTTTTTTTCTTTTCTTTTTCCTCTTTCTTTCTTTCTTATTTATTTATTTATTTTTTTTTGAGATGAGATCTCACTATGTTGTCCAGGCTGACCTTGAACTCCTAGACTCAAATGATCCTCCCACCTCATCTTCTTGAGCAGCTGGGACTACAGGAGCATGCCATCATGCCCAGCAACCAGGAAGGTTTTATAGGCACACTCAAAAGTGGAATGACATGACCCCAAAATGGGGAACATTCAGACTGTCTGGTGTTTGTAAAAAATGGGCCTGGGGTATGGTCTTGTTAACCACAGGAACCCATTGTGTATTGTAGCTGCTAAAAAACTTTCAAAAGAAAGCAGATGTTCAGCTCCCTTTAAATTGCTTTTGCCCATCTATGTCTGGAGGAGGCTGTAGGCTCTTGCTTGTTAAATTGATTGGTCAGGATGGCTGGATTAAAACATTAACTTGAGCAATATCATAAAACTTATGAAGTTGGAAGGACTCTTCTAGGTTTAAAGGAGAGTAAAGAATCAGAAAAACCAAATGCAATGTGAGATCCTTTATTCAATCCTTAGTTGATTGAAAAAAAGCAACTAAGAAGGCATTATTTGAATAATAGAAAAATTATATACAGTCTATCTTATAAACAAAGTCCTTGTTCTTAGGAGATACACATTGACATAAGCATAAAATGGCATGATGTTTGCAACTTACTTTCAAATGTTTCAGCAAAAAAATTATATATGTTATGTATATAAATAAACTCTAGACTGGGTGTGGTGGCTCATGCCTATAATCCTAGCACTCTGGGAGGCTGAGGCAGGAGGATTGTTTGAGGTCAGGAGTTCTAGACCAGCCTGAGCAGGAGTGAGACCCCATCTCTACCAAAAATAGAAAACATTAGCTGAGCAACTAAAAATAGAAAATATTAGCTGGGCATAGTGGCACATGCCTGTAGTCCCAGCTACTTGGGAGGCTGACGCTGGAGGATTGCTTGAGCCCAGGAGTTTGAGGTTGCTGTGAGCTAGGCTGATGCCACGGCACTCTAGCCTGGGCAACAGAGTGAAACTCTGTCTCAAAAAAAAAAATCTACGTGGTGGGCACTTAAGTGCTCATTGGACTAGTACTCCAACTTTTAGTAGGTTTGAAATTTTAAAGAAGAAATTTTGTTTTGAGAAACCTTTGAAAGAAGAGGTAATTTTGGCTTAAAGAAATGAAGAATGAAGGAAGAAGCCAAAATTGCCATGTTCAGTTATGTGAGAAACTGTCTCAGAGAAAAGGGATGGGACTTACTCAGCATGTCTCCAGAGAGCAGAGGTAGAATCTAGCATGGGAGAGGCCAGAAAGTATATTTTTGGCTTAAAAGAAAGAAAACTATGCAATAAGACTGTCATTTTTCAGCTACAGCCAGCTCTAGTAGCAGAAAGGAGAAGACATCATGTTAAAGATGAGACTGTGTTTGTCACTAAATATCACCTTTGGATTTTTATTACCCAAGAATGAATAGAAAAATTATGAGAGTTGCCTAGGATTTAAGGGCAGTATTTCCCCACTGAATAAAAGTTAAACAAGCAGTGAAGATTTAAAAAAAGATTCTTGAGTAGATTTTATTCAAAATACTGAAAGCAACCTACTTAACCTCAACAGGTGCTAGATAATACAACTGGTGGTATAAAAGATGATTCTACCTGAGGTATAGATGTTGTGTTAAGTAAGCAAGAAAAGTATGCCCCTTTGATTTTCTTTTAACTCTTATCAATAGACAAGGTGAAAGCCTCAGTCTTGTGGTTTTATATCTTCAGCACTTCCCCCAGAACCTTCAGCAAGGATGTATTATAATAACTAAGGATGTATTAAAGATGCTTTTGATTTAATGTATATTTATCTTATTTGTTTATTTATTCTAATTGTTGCTTTCTTTTAGAGCAACTTTCCTGGATTTCCATTTGTGGTACTTGTATTTATTTTTCCATTTTAAGTAGATGTATTAAAGTTTGAAAAATTAAATCAATTAAAAATCATACTAAGAAGTATATAATATAGCAAAAAATTGTACCGAGGATATTTAGATGTTTGCAGTTTGGGTAAACCCCAGAAGAGATTTTCTTTGCCTCCTACCTAATTGAAGTGCTAGAGGCCATTCACTTCCAAACAAGACTCATCTCTAAGGAGTTCTGCATCCTTTAAGAATGAGCTTCTGAAGTTCTCCAGGGTTGACGTGGCAGATGGCATCTCTTCACATGGGATAAGTCTATGACAGTAATCTGTCTTTGTGGTTCACCCTTATTCACCCTCGACTCTTACACAACTTCCCTTGAATTCCAGTCTGGACTCCCCAGCCCTTTGGTTATTTTCTCTTTGATGGTTTCAAAGTGACAGTCTTATGCTAAGAACTGAGAAGGCTCAGGAACTCCTTTGATTGAGGCCCTCTGTTCAATATGCCCAGTGCCTCGAGCAATGGTTGAGAAACATCACATATTATGGTAGCATCTATTTCAGACTCTGTAGCCTCTATAATGTTTTCCTCAGTATTGAAAATTGTTTGCACTGTTGAAACAAAACAATGTGAGACAGATATGTTACTTTCTTTGACCTGCTTCAATTTGTCCTATCATGTCTCATTTCATACTTCAGGCAAGGGTTTTCTCTCCTAGTATTTATAACTTCATGTAGTACAGTTTTCTCCTTTTTATCTGGTTTAAAGCCCATACTGTCATAATTAGTAGTACTAATGGCAATGAAAACAGACCTAAGTAAGCCACTGAAACATCCTGCTTGAGAATATAGTGCTCTTGGTCACAACAAGATCAAATAATCTACCCTGTGCAAGCTGATCCCGCCCCACTCCGTGGCTCCCACCACTGATTCAGTAATAGGAGTGATTGATTTTATTCATTTCTCTCGACATCACACTATAGAGAATCTTTGAATTTTCTTTTTAAACCAGAGGATGTTCATAAGTGGAAAAACAATATTAGTTATGCGATTCTCTTAATTGTAAATTGTAAATTTCTAAATTGTAAATTGAACATTTGTAAACCTGCAAATGAAAGTAGTATCTAACAATGAAAAACCTTGCCTGGTGTAGCAGTAAGTTTTCTCTCATTGGACAGGACCTTTATTTACAGCTGGTGACTCGCTGACCAAATGTTAGAGTTACATTAGTGAAGTGGGATGGTGTCACCATTTAACTCCTTACCAATTCAATATTATATGAAGTTTCCATGGCATAAAAGGATCATTGAAAAACAGTATGTGTGCTTTACTGGGTCAAACAGCCCAGCCAAAGAAAAAAAAATAGAAAGATGCTAGTTCTGTTGAAATTTGAGTCAGTCAATACATATTCTGAATTGTTATCAGTTTGTATTAGTAAAGCAAGTTTTTAAAATATTGTTCTGATGAAATCAATGTCTCACACAGATGTCCTCTGAAACTTCTCTGTAACCTAAAGCTAGTGATGCCTCAGAAAAATATGCCCTGGGGCCAGGTAAGTACAATTTCTCAGGTGTGGAGAACCCTCTAAATAAATAAGGATGTACTGCAATTATTATACCCGGGCATGTCAAATTCAGACTTTGATATGTATTAATAATTCCTTTTTTACTTATGGTCATTGTATGAAATTTTATTTTCAAATTTTAAAAAGCTCAAAACTCAGAGGAGAAATCAGGACACCAGAAAGGAGATAAACATAAAAATTTCCCTTTAACAATTTGTTTCACTATTTTCTATTAAAGGTTTGCAATGAAGTTGTCTAGAGCATTCCATCATTAGGAAATTTTTACCCAAATGAGTGAATAAAGCAGGAGTTTAAGAGTAAAAATTATTTTTTTATATTTTTACATTGTACTGTACTTTCTGCAAACCCAATTTTCAAGGGCTGGGATTTCAAGAACTCCAGAGTTGCTTCCCACAGGTCATCTCTCCATAGCTTTTCCCGAGTCAGGCTGGTGTCTCTGTCACACACTCAACATAATCACTTACAGCTCTCAGATATTTCTCCCTCCCCTGCAGTTACATTTCCTTTCCCTTCCATCTGGTCACATTTTGGAGGAAAGGTCTGTATGGCTCCTCTAATACAATTGCTTCCTTTTTAAATTGAGAAACTGCAGCCTAACAGAACCATTAGAAGACTTGCCCAAATAAAAAAATGTAAGCCACATCTCCACGATGCTTCCTTGCTCACACAGCATTTATCTTCTGCTTACGTGAATTCCCACAAAAGTAATATCCTTCCAACATCTTTCCCAGCACTTGGTATTGTTAGCCTTTCTGATTTTAGCTTTTCTAGTGGTGTGTAATAATATCTCATTGTGGTTTTAATTTGTATTTCCTTAGTGGTAAATAATATTGAACATCCTTTCATGTGCTTATTTGCTAATTGTTTATCTTTGGTGAAGTGTCTATTCAAATACTTTGCCCAATTTTCTATTGCACTGTTTGTCTGATTAGTGAGTTGCAAAAGTTTTTTACATATATTTTGTATACAAGTCCTTCATCGGGTGTGTGTTTTGCATATATTTTTTCCCAGTCTGCGGCTTGTCAGTTCATCTTCTTAATGTTGTCCTTTGAAGAACAAAAGTTTGGGTTTTGATTGGCTCCATTTGTCAACTTTTTCTTTTTATGAAGTATGTTTTTGGTATCACATCGAAGACATTTTTGCCTAACCCAAGATCACAAAAATGTTCATCTTCTTCTAGAAGGTTTATAGTTTTAGAACTTACATTTAGGTCTATATAACCTATCTTGAGGAAGTTTTGCATAGGGTATGAAGAAAGGAGCTAGGTTTATTTTTTTCACATTTAGATATGCAATTTTTCCAGAATCATTTTCTTAAAAAAAGATTCTTATCCTATTGGATTAACTAGGAACCTATATTAAATATATATATATATATAAAACATATATGTATAAGCTTATTTTTGGACTCTATTGTGTTCCACTGATCTATTTCCTATCATTATACCAATACCACATTGTTCTGATTACTAAAGGTTTATAGTAAATCTTAATCAGGTAATGTAAGTTCTCTGACTTTGTTCTTTTTCAAAGTGGCTTTGACTATTCTAGGCCCTTTGCATTTCTCTGTAAATTTTAGGATCTGCTTGCCAATTTCTATTAAAAAACTTGCTGAGGTTTTTATAAGGATTATTAAATACATTGAATCTATAGGTTAACCTATTGTTAAATTTTGCCAATTTAATAATATTAAGTCTTTCTGATCATATACATGAAATACATCTCTATTTATTTAAGTCTTCTTTGATTTCTCCCAACAATATCTTATAGTTTTCAGTATATAAGTCCTGAACTTCTTTTGTTACATATATTTGTAAGTATTTTGAACTTTTGATAGTATTATGAATCGAATTGTTTCCTTAATTTCATTTTTGATTGTTCATTGCTAGTTTATAAAAATAAAATTGATTTTTGTATATTGACCTTTTATACTCTGACCTTGCAAACCTAGATTATTAGTTCTAGTAGGATTTTTTGCATATTCCTTAGGATCTTGTATATATAAGATCATGTCATCTGAAAACAAAATTTACTTCTTCTTCCTTTCCAATCTATATGCCTCTATAATTTTTTTTATTCCTTATTACACTGAGTAGAATCTCTAGTACACTCTTGAATAGAAGTGATGAGAATGACAGCCTTTGTCTTGTTCCTGTTGGGGGGGGTAGTATTCAGTCTTTCACCATCAAGTATAATGTTAATTGTAGGTTTTTCAGAGATTCTCTTTATCACGTTGAGAAAGTTTGTTGAGAAGTTTTGCTCATGAATAGATGTTGAATTTTTTCAAATGCTTTATCTACATCTATTGAGATGATAATATGGTTTTTTTCCATCATTTTATTAATATAGTGTTTACATTAACTGATTTTCAGATGTTAAACCAACTTTACATTTGTTGAAATAAATGTACTTGATCATGATGTATAATCATTTATATGTTGCTGAGACCCATTTTCTAATATTTTAAGAATTTTTCCACCTATATTTATGAGAGATATTATCTGTTGTTTTGTTTTCTTATCTTTATATATGTGTCACTTGTTGAGTTAGAAACAATATTGTATATGTGCACCTTGAAGTCAAGAATACAACAGTGAATAATGTAGACGTGGTCCCTACCTTCAAGATATTTATAGTCTCGTTGGGAAAGTCAGAAATAATAAAAGAAAATAAGTGTACGTATTTTTACATACATAATTTCAAGTGTGATAACACTGTAAAAGAAACAAATGATATTATATGATTTTTTAAAATAATGGAACCAAGTAGAGAGGGGTGGGGGACATACCTAAGGGGACAGTAAGGAAGATCTCTTTAAAGAGATGACATTTAAGCTGAATCCTAAAGAATGAGCCAGCTGGAAAAGAGAGGAGTGTGGTAGTGTTTCAGACAGAGGTAACAACTGGTGCAAAAGCCCCAGGCAGAAAAAGCCTTGCTGAATTAGAGCAACTGAAAAAGAGATGTTTAGGTCATATTAAGTGACCAGAAGAGTGATAGAGTAGAAAGAAAAGGCAGTTCTGGAAGGACATTCTAGGCCACAAAACGGACTTTCTATTTTATTCTAAGTGTTATGGGAAGCCATTGGTAGGTTCAATACAGGAGTGTGGACGGCAAAGTAGATTTAATTATTTTTGTTTTACAGATTATGTTACTGATAGAGGTTGATTCATTCAAGATTATATAGTAAGTGGCAGAAAACAAAGATAATTCAACTCCAAATGTAATACTCTTTGGACTCTATTACGTTTTAATTATTGGCCTTACAGATGACCTCCACCTGATGCTGGGAACTGAAGCTTGAATTTGTCGTATCTGCTCCTTGTGGGTTGTTTCCATAAAAGGCATATATAGAAGGGAAGCTGAAATCTGGTTACAGTGGGGATTGACACCATCTGTAGATTTCACTTATCCATTCTGCCCAATAATAGAGAGCTAAGTATTTTTCAGGAAAAGACATAAATGAGCAAAAGAGACAACATTTATAAAAATTAATACTAAAATACAATTTTCCCTTTGATGGTGAAATCAATTTTGGTATACAACTTACAATTTTATTCTCCAAAACAATGCTCCAGCATCAACATATAATGACAGACTTGTGTATGTGCAGATGTAACTATACTAAAGACTATGTGAATTTCTGGGAACTGGTGGGGACAAGACTTTGAAAAATGAGTGATTTTTCAGAACTAAACATAAAAAAGCTCTTTACTCAATGCACAAGAAGAGAAAATTATATTTTATACCTAGGAAATTTGGACCTTGTCAAATACCACAAGGGAGCCACAAGGGACCTGAAAGGGAGGCCCTGTTGGTGGCATTCTAAAACAGTGATGACTTGCTTCTCGGGAAGCTGCAGGTGCACTGGACCAACGGTCAGAAAACCTGGGGTCCAAGGAACACTTCCGCCAATAAAATGTGCCACCTTGGAGAAGTTTTCTGGTCTGAGCTTTCTCATTTGTAAGCTAGAGTTTCAAAATAGTTGGTCTCTAAAGTCCCTTTCAGGTCTAATATACCACGGTCTAGAGCTTTTGAGTTCAGTTCTGGTCTATATATTCAAACTCTACAGTCAAGTCTAATTCGTCAAACAATGGAAGGAGTTTAACAATTCTTTAGTGATTTTGAGTATAACTAGCTAATCCAAATAAATGGTGGCCAAAATAATTTATTGAATGTTTTGGATTGTCACTAATGGTTGCTCAGGTTCTGGCATTATTTTGGCTAAATATTAAGTTGCAGTTAAAGTCAACCTCAAACCTTCAATGTGCTTTTTCCTTTTTTTGCAGGGTCATCCCAACCTCTGTAACTATTCTATTTGTCGAGAATACAAATGGAATTGTAAACATTTGTGTGAATTAGAAAGTAGAAGTGATATCTTGGTTTCCTTTATTTCCACATTCTTCAAGACACCTATGTATTGCAACCTTTTCGAACACACACACACATTCACCAATACCTAGATCGCTTCATACTTAGTAAAGTTTAGCCTATCCAGTGGTCAACACTGAGAAAGAGTATTTAAGAGATTTCAGAGCCAAAAAACATGAATGACTAATGGTTGGCCAGGAAGGGATAGTTGCCTGAAAGTTTAAAATGCTCTACTTCGTATTCTAAAAGGTATTGAATTTGGCCCTGAACAAAATGAAAGTGCTAATTGAAGAAGTCAAAAGGTTGCTTGCATGGAAAGATAATTTCCAATCCTGTCTTCTGGATCACTTTGACAAACCTTACGACAACCAACCTGGTCGAATGTGACTTAAGGGATTTTCAAACACCTTATACACCTAAACCCAAGTAAGAGAAGCCTGCCCACTACTATTTGCTGGAAGTTCTTCTATAAATAGTTGTGTGGCTTTTATTCTTTGATGTTTATAAGGATTCTTCTGGCGTTTAAAGAGTTACATACCCACTCATCTGTCAAAACTGAAAGAGAAACATTACTCAAGAGAGTGTTCACAGGCACATGTCTGAATTAATGCAGTGAAATAAGACAAGTGAAAAATGGCTCAGTCCTAATTATTCTAAGCATTCTGGAAATCATGTGTACATTTTAAAACTGTTTGCTTTTTTAATTCTCCATGTATCGTATTCATGGCTTTTTAAAAAAAAATTCACTGATTTTCTTGATGAAGAGTTTAGCAAATGCAGAAATTGAATCTTAATTTCCAAATGCTTTGATTGCTTCTAATTGGTTTTAGTGTTTTAGTGTGCCTCAGTTTAATACCACAGAAAGCTTTAGAATCATTAGCTCTGGAAACATAAGCCTGTCACTTAATCACACAATAAATGAATCACAGGCATCCAGGCCAGCCAGGGAACCTGACCTGGAAGTGTCTTTTCTAAGGCTGAACTGGGAGATCCATCTGTCTTCAGCTGCTCAAATTGCTTCTCAACTTAGTGGAAATTTTCAGAATGGCCTCACAGCTATAAATTTCCAGCCTGGTATGGAAATTCATTGGCCTACCACAACTGAACATTCTGGGAAGTGGAAGCAGCTTTGAGTTATATTCATTTTATGAAACAAAAGGGACTCTTAAGGCTTCATACTGCCTACCTCCTCTCCTCCCTTTCCCTCACCCAACAGCTGTAATGGTATAATGCAAAGGCAGCCCTAAAATGATATGTACCAAAGATTATGGTTCAGTCTTAAGTTATGGTTTGGTCTTTGGTTCAGAATTAGACCTGGGTTCAAATCAGCCACCCCACTTTAAGTTTCAGACCTTAGGGAAAGTTATTTGCTCTCTCTGAGCCTCTGTTTCTCTATCTGCATAATGGTGGAAATAATCTCTACCTCCAGTGGTTGTTACAATCAAGCGAGATAATGTATATAAAGCAGACAGCCAAGTGCTTGGCACCCAGTAAGCATTTATTAAATGGTAGCTGTTAATGTTGTTGATGTTGTTGCTGTTGTCATTTCTAAGTTGTCTACAAGTTGTTCTACACTCCCAACATTCAACAGAAGTCTTTGAATTTTAGTGGGAAGGAGTTTAAAAATCTTATCACTCAATCCACTTAATTTACAAATAAATAAGCTCATATATTTGTAAAATATCTAAGAGGCCACACACCTGTCCATGGTCCAATGGAATGACTGGTGCAAGATGGCAAAGTCATGATTTCCACCCTAGAGATTATTCCACATGCGATGTTCATGTGCTGTGGTTATTCTTCAGTGTATGCAGAATTATTTCTTCTGCTTTCATATTTTTCTGATCATTTACAGTTTTAGTTCTAGTTTTCTCTCATATGAGCCAAATCATTATACTTACCTGAAAAAATTGAAATCTGCAAAATAATTAAAAGCCAAAAAACCTAACTGGAAGAGAAATATTTTGGAAAAAGTATAAAACAGTGCAAAATAATTAGAAAACACATGTAGAAGAAGACTGACTTTGTTATGAATGATGATAAATAGTTTTCTTTTCTTTCTTTTTTTTTTTTTTTTTGAGACAAGATCTCCTTCTGTTGGCCGGGCTAGAGTGCAGTGGCATCATCATAGCTCACTGCTGCAACATCAAACTCCTGGGCTCAAGCAATCTTCCTGCCTTGGCCTTCCAAAGTGCTAGGATTACAGGTGCGAACCACTGTTCCCAGCCTTCTTTTTCATTTTCTAAAGGAATTTTTCCAGGAAAAATGATGTAGGATACAAAGTCTAATATATACCCTCCATATATGTATGTATGTTTATATTACAAAAAGAAACCTTTAAGTTTTGTTTTTCTCCCCTTAATGTTTCAGCTAAACAAGAATGAAGGCTTTGGAGAGGGAAAGGAAGAGAGAAAGAGATGATGTTGTTTTTCCCCTGTGTCAGGAGGGAGTTCACCAAGAAATAGCAAATAAATGTCTCATTACTGGGTGGTGGTAGCATAGTTCCCATTGCTGGAAGGACTTCCACTGGAACCCAAAGCAGAAGAGGGAATTAAGTAAGTGATTCTTGCTTAAGCTGAACCTCAATTATCTTGCTGATGACTAGAACATTAAAGTGGGAGTTGAGGAGAAGCTACAGCTCCACCTTTTCCTCTCTTGTGCTAGATCAGCACTGGCTCACATTTGTTCCCTTTGGCCTGCAGCCTCTTGCCCTCTGAGCCGCCACCCCACCCCCTGCCCTGGGAGGGCATTGCAAGGATCTCTTTTAGCCTATGGCCCCAGGGAAACTTACTGGACACATGACAACAGTAACAACACTGCTAGGGTTAGTTGGATCATACTACGTATTCCTTTTGTTTTTATTTATGCAGCAAAATATGCTTGCTATAAATAATACAAATAATATGAAGTATGTTATATAGAGTAAACACCAAGTCCCCTTTGCCCATAGTTCCTGATTTCTTGCTTTTTTTTCACTAGACTGTATGTCTTGGAATTCTTTTACACAGTCAACAGAAATCTGGCAAGGAGGCCGAGCAAGATGGCTCAGTAGAAACCTCCACTGATCATCCCTCCCTATGAACACCTAATTCAACAACTATCCACACAAGGAAGCACCTTCAGAAGAACCAAAATCAAGTGAGCTCTCACAGTACCTGGTTTTAACATTATATCAAGGAAAGAGGCACCGCATAAGGCAGAGGAAATGATCTTGCACTGCCTACACCACCACTCCCTCCTGCCCCCAATACCCCATCCTAGCAGTGCATTGAAACTCAGGGCCACCCTGGCACAGGGGAACACAGCATAGGGCAGAATTCTGCCAGTGCTCATGGAGGGAGCATTTAGACTAATCTGGCCAGAGGGAAATCCTCTACCCTGAAACCTGAGTGTCTGCTATCCCCACCACCAGCTGACAAAAAGCAGCCGGGGGCCTGCACTAAATTCATAAGGCAGTTGGGCCACAAGGGCTGCAGTCCTTGGGCAACTCCTGCAGCTGTGCTGGCTTGGAGCCAATGGACTTGGGGTGCATGTGACCTAGTGGGACACCAGCAGCGGCCAAGCCAGTGCCTGTGTCACCCGTCCCCAAACTACAGGTAGTGCAGCTCAGGGAGAGTCATCTTCTGCTTAAGGAAACGAAGAGGAAGAGCTCAGAGGACTTTGTTTTACAACTTGGGTAGTACCAGCTCGGCCACAGTAAAATAAAGTACCAAGCAGACTCCTGCAGCCCATGAGTCCAGGCCTTTGATCCTGGATGGCAATTCTGGATCTATCTCGGGCCAGAAGGAAACATGCTGCCCCGAAGGGAAGGACCCAGTCCTTAACCTGCTGACCAAAGAGCCCTAGGACTTTGAACATCAGAGGTGGCCAGGCAACGGTCACCACAGGCTTTGGGTGAGACTGGGCTGGCTTCAGGTGTGATCTGGTGCAGTCCTAGCTGTGGTGGCCACAAGGGAATGCCCACATCACTCCTTCCCCAA
>CAUYPO010082052.1:0-16264 GCA_963574435.1 Cheirogaleus major | reverse complement strand
AACTACCATTCAATCCAGCAATCCCAGTACTGGTATTTACCTAAAGGAAAAGACGTCATTTTATCAAAAGGACACCTGCACTTGAGTGGTTATTGCAGCACAATTCACAATAGCAAAGATGTGGAATCAACCCGAGTGCCCATCAATTCATGAGTGAACTAACAAAATGTGGTGTATGTGTACCATGGAGTACTACTCAGCCATATAAAAGAATAAATTAATGCCTTTTGCAGAATTGGGAAAGAACTGGAGACCATTATCTTAAGTGAAGTATCTTAAGAATGGAAAAACAAACACCACATGCACTCTCTAATAAATTAGAACTAACCAATGGGCACACAAGTACACAAAGGAAAATAAAATTCACTGGAAATCAAGCAGGGGGACAGGGGGACGAGGGTGAGGGCAAAAATCTACCTAATAGGTACAATGAACACTATTTGGGTGATGGGCACACTTACAGCCCTGACTCAAGCCATCTATCAAAAACATCTGTACCCCCCTTAATATTTTGAAATATTTAATTAAAAAGAAGACATGCAAATGGCCAATAGGTATATGAAAAAGTGCTCAGTATCACTAATCATCAGGGCAATGCAAATCAAAACCAAAATGAGATATCTTCTTACCCCAGTTAGGATAGCTATTATTAAAAAGACAAAAAATAACAGATGCTGGTGAAGATGCAGAGAAAAGAGAATGCTTACATGCCATTGGTGAGAATGCAAATCAGTACAGCCCCTATGGAAAACAGTATGGGGATTTTTCAAAAAACTAAAAAGAGATCCACCATATGATCCAGCAATCCCACTGCTAGGTATTTCCCACTTCCAAAGGGAAGGAAATCAGTGTATCAAAGGGAAACTTGCACTCACAGGTTTATGCCAGCACTATTCACAATAGCAAAGATATATAATCAACCTAAATGCCCATCACTGGATGAACAGATAAGGAAAATATGGTGTACATATATAATGGAATACTATTTGGCCATAAAAAAGAATGAAATCCTGTTATTTGCAGCAAAAATGGATGGAACTGAAGGTTATTGTGTTAAGTGATATAAACAAGACACCAAAAGACAAATTTCACATGCTCTCACTCATAAGAGCTGAAAAAGTTGATCTCATGGAGGTGGAGAGTAGAACGTTAGATACCAAAGGCTGGGAAGGGTGAGGAGGGATAAAAAGAGGTTGGTTAATTGGTATAAGCATACAGTTAGATATAAAAAATAAGTTCTAATGTTCATTAGCTGAGTAGGTGTTGTAAATGTCAAAGTGATTGGAAGCAGAACTGGAAATGTTCCCACAACATAGCAATGATAAATACTCATGGTGATGGATAACCCAATACCCTGAATTGAGCACTACACATTCTATGCATGCAACAAAATATCACATGTAGCCCATACATATGTAAAATATTAGATATTGATAAAAATATTCCTATTGTCTGCCAACTTTTTCACACTCTCATCCTGATTACCTTTACCCCATTTCCTTCCCAACATTACTGAGAATTAACATGCATCAAATGTTTGACAGCATGTACATGCACAGATATACAATCAGAAGGATACTTTCAAAAACACAATAAGGACCCTCTGAAATTTACTTATTTCATTCCAAAATAAATTTTAAATATCCTCCCAGATCCATAAAAAAAAATCTACTGTATTATTTTCCAATGTTGCCAGCACCCCATATTGTATTTTAAAACTGTTTTTCTTTAAAATTTTACAAAGATTGCATGCACATTGAAAATAACTGCAAAAAGTAATGATAGTCATAAAATAAGAAGTAAATACATCCGTTCATTCCTCCCACTCTTAGTTCCACTCTCCAAAAGCTATTAATGTCAATAATTTCTCTTTTAACTATTTTTAGTAGAGATATATACACACACACATCCCCCCTACACACACACATATATTCTTGCTATATGATCCACCAATTTTTGTTAGTTCTATAGTTATTTGCTTTTTAAAATGCTCAACCCATTCAATATGTATAATAATATCTATAAATGTAAATACATAATAGTGTGATTGAACAACCAGAAAATTACATGCAATCCTTTGCTGTTCAACTTTATCATTCAAAGGAAAACTTTTCAAGAGTTAAGGACCAAATGGATCCTCTTTGAATTTCTGTGAAAGTTCATTCATTTATACTGGAAGAGGCAGGATGGCAGAGTGGTTAAGAACATAGCTCTCAAGCTGGCGAGTCCCTGGTTCCGACACTTAGCAGTTCAGAGAACTTAGTAGAGTTACATTAGCTTTCTGCATCTTTAACAGGGATAATATCAGTATGTACCTTGTTGATTTATTTTGAAATTAAATGAACACCTACTGAACTTAGATGTCTCAGTAGGTGTTTGCTGTCATGATTAATCACTGCTTCTGGGTCCCAGTCAGTTGCCATTAGCAAAAACAGGGATGGAACTGAAAGTTACTATGTGAAGTGAAGTAAGCCAGGCGCAGAAAGACAAATATTGCGTGTTCTAATTCATAAGTGGGAGCTAAAGCGTGGATCTCATGAAGACAGACAGTAGATTGGTGGTGACCAGAGGCAGAGAAGGGTAGGGGCCAGGGATGAATGGAGAAAAATCGATTAATGAGTACAAATATATGGTTTAATAGAATTGCTTGGACTTCAGTTTGCTTTCAATAGTTTTGCTATTATAAATAAAACATTTCTGAGAAATTTTAAGGAAAAATTTTTGCTTTCAGAATAGATTCATATTTTATTTGGGCAAAGAATTCTAGTAACAAAATATTTTTTCTTAAACACTTTGAAGACTTTGTTCCATTTTCTTTTCTAACACTGGATGCCTGATGAAAAGTCTAATGCAGTCTAATTCTCTTTCCTTTATATGGAACTTCCTTGTAAATGAACTTTTTATTTCTCCTGGAGTATCCATTTTTTTCAAATAGTTTTAATTGTGAATATTTATGCTTTTAATTAGTTTTGTGATGTGGTTGCACAAGCAAATGAGAGGAATATTTTATTTCTATATTGGCAATTCTTATACTGGATGGTGAAAATCTGGAAAATAGAATTTTGCATTTAAGTTGACTATTCAGAGAATTTCATAGTATTGTATTAATACAATGAATATAATTTTTTCTCAATGTCAAGATTATAGAAATTGTTGAAACTGTAATATAATAAAAGTAAGCATCACTTATGAATTTTCTTAATCAGTTTTATTTAGTCCTACATACTTAATTACTGTTTGACCTGATGTTGAATACAATTTCTCATTTCATGAAGTTATCTGCTTCACGATACCTTGGGAAACCTGGTTCAGTCTCCAGGTACTGTCTCAGAACTATCTACTCCTGGTGAAGCTACTTGGGGAGCCTGAACCCATGAGTCTACTTCATGCAGTTAGAAGAACCTAGTACAGTTCTTTGCAGAGGATATGATTCTTCTGATATTGCTTCCAAGAGATTCAGTGTCTGGCCTGTAACTTATAGCATGGGCTTTTGAGCATGTGAAAAGGAAAAGCTAGAACTACCTGTTGATTATAAGATTGAATAATTCTCGTTAGTTTATTATGATAACCAACAATATGAAAATAAAGAAGAATGGAATCCCCTCCAAAATGTAATGTAATTATTTCAAGTTATTCATTACAGTGTTTGTCTTGATAGTAAGACATGGAGAGAAATAGCATCGGTGGATCTCTAAGTCAGTCCAATTCATCCTGATGTCCCATCACCCCAGAGTACTATAGCATTTAATAGTTCCTACAAAGACATTCTCCCATATAATCATACTACAACCATCACAATTAGGAAATTACCATTCAAAAAAAAAACATTTGGAGACGAGGTCTCACCATGTTGCCCAAGCTGGTCTCAAACCCCTGGGATCAAATACTCTATGTGAACAGGGAACAAGTAGATTTGAAAACAAACCAAATCCAATAGAACTTCAATAAATAAAAATTATAACAATTAAAAAAAATAATAATCTTCCTGCCTCAGCCTCCTGAGTAGCTGGGATTACAGATGCAGGTCACTGCACCATGCTCAGGAAATTGTCATTAGCATACCAATTACTACTGTCTGATCCTCAGAACTCATCCAAGTTTTGCCAATGAAACGATCAAGTTTAAAATCATGCATTTGTCCTAACACTGACGATGTTAACTTTATTACTTGACTAAGGTATTTTCTGTCCAACTTCCCCAGTGTAGTTTGTAAATAATAAATGTTTTGGGGGGAGGTACTTTGAGAATCTCAAAATATTTCCCTCTTTGTAAAACTTAGGTTTATTCATTTTTAATCATAAATATATAGTTCCCTATTTTAACCAGTTACCTGTTATAATTATGGTTTATTTTGATATATAAACTGTTCTCATTTGACCAGCGAAGGTCTCTTCAAGCTGATTTCTTTGTTCCATTGACATGTCCCAATTATTTTTTATACACTCTCTTACTTTCTGACGCAACAGAATGTTCCATACTCATTTCACACATTCCCTGTATAAGCCCTGGAGTCAGCCAGTTCTCTAAAGAGCATGAATTCCATTTATTGGGGAATGCTCCTTAGATAACACCATCTAAGTGCCAGACGTGCTCCTTGCTATGTACAGGTATATGTGTATCTATATGCATTAGATGTGTTCAAGTTTTGTGTGCATATGCACAATTTAATCTCCATTTATTTCTATATTAAGCACTGCAAACTATGAGTTCATAGCAACACCTCTATTTTCTAATATAACAAGGTCCATTCTAGTTTTCTCCCATTTCAGATTTGTAACTGTCTTCTTGCAGTATGAGAAACCTGGCTTTCATTGTCCTTAATATATGAGATATACCTTATTATATGGGAACAATCTTCAGTGGCCATAGCAACCTCCCTTTGTCTCCAAGAGGCACTCTTTACACCTCCTGAGCTCTGACACCTCCTGCAGAGCCACGTTCAACATGCCCTGGTCCATGTATCCTTCTCATACTGTTCAGGCTTCAACTCACTCTAGGCTTGGCTCTGTGCCCCCAGACTCACCCAACATGGGCTCTCTCCTCTCTCTCTCAGCGGCTCCCAGACACTACCCCCCAGGACTGCATCACTGTCCTCAGTCTCTCACCCCCCCTCACATGCTGATTGCTGCCTGACTCAGTGTCAAGGCTTTGGGACCAAATTGTTCAGAGAAAGCAGTTGCAACAGGCAGAATAATGTCTCCTCGAAGCTGTCCATAAACTAATCCTTGGAGTCTGTGCACATGTCACTGTGCATGGCAAAAGAAACTTTGCAAATAGGATTAGGATCAAGGACCTTGATATTGGGAGATTTGCCCAGATTATCCAGGTGAGCCCAATCTACTCACCTGAGTCCTTAAAAGCAGAGAACCTTTCCAGCTGAGATCAGAGCCAGTGGGAGAGGGAACTACAGAATAATGTTAGAGAGCTGCAACGTTCCTGGTTTTGAACAGGGAGGAAGGGGCCACAAACTGAGGGATCTAGGTGGTCTCTAGAAGCTAGAACAAAGAAACAGATTCTTCTCGAGAGCTTTCAGAAAGGAATGTAGAACACAGCCCTGCCAACACTTTGATTTTAGCCTTATGAGACCTGTATTGAATGCCTATAGGTGTCCCACAGAACTTTAAGATAATAAAATTATATTGTTTAAAGACACTAAGTTTAGGCAACTTGTTACAGTAGCAATAGGAAGCAAACACAGGGAGGTAAGAGAGGGGAGAGAACAAGAGAAACTAAATTTACTTTTTTATTGTGATAAAATATACATAATGTAGAATTTATGATTTTAACTATTTTGAAATATTTGAAGTATACAGTTCAGTGGCATTGAGGACATTCACATTGTTGTGCAGCCATCACCATCCATCTCCAGAACTTTTTCATCTTTCCAAACTGAAACTCTATGCCCAATAAACACTAACTCCCGATTCCCCCTTCTCACCAGCCCCTGGAAACCCCCGTTCTACTTTCTGTCTCTACAAATTTGATGACTCTAGGAACCTTACATAAGTGAAATAATAGAATTTTTTGTGTGTCTGGCTTATTTCACTCAACATAATGTCTTCAAAGTTCATCCATTTTATAACATATGTAAGAATTTCATTCCTTTTTAAGACTGAATAATATTCCATTGTCAGTATATACCCCATTTTGTTTATCCATCCATCTGTTCATGGACATTTGGGTTGTTTTCACATTTTTGGCTATCGTAATGATGCTGCTATGAACATTGGTGTACAAATATCGCTTGAAATCTCTGCTTTCAATTATTTTGGGTATACCCAGAAGTGGAATTGCTGGATCATGTGGTAATTCTATGTCAATTTTTTTTGAGGATCCACCATATTGTTTTTCATGGTGGTTGCACCATAAATTTGCTTTTTATGCTATCTAATAAATTTTGCATGAGTAAATAAATTAAATAATGTAAGAGGCTTATAATAAAAAACAGTGGTCCTTTTAATCACCCCAAGATAGTCTCCTCCACATTACACTTCTTTCAGTAAGTCTTTTTCTGGAATATGATTCCATATTTCTAAATATTATGTTTATGCTGTCATTTCTCTGTGTTTAGATCTATATATTATCCATTGAGTTCCTCATAGGGACAATATAGAATTTTGCTCTTATGATTTCCCCAAACAATACGAATACATAGACACAATGCTTCCACGCTTTCTATGTAGGTGTATCACCAATTATTATTAACTATAAATTTAGTGCTTGTATTAATATGGACTATTTAATATCCACAGCTAAGCTGTGCAGTGTTTCATGATTATTTTTCCTTTATTGCTTAACTATCTCACTCCTCCTCATTCTTCTCTTATCTTTTGGCTTTTGGACACACCTACCACCAACTCAGGCTCAAAGCCCTTGAAAGGATTTTCACTCTTCTGGCAATTAAAGCAAACACACCAGAATATCCAATGATTTTGTTACCCACCCCCTTACCCATCCACACCCTCATCCGTCACAGGGTTGTCCCAGTCCGCCTGCTCCTACCCAGATAGACACACAGATGACTGCAGAGCTGTGCACTGCTGGCACCTCCTTTTACCAGTTTTCTAGAAGATCCTTTCTCTCTCATCTTTATTAGCATTTCTGTTTCCTAGATCCCATGTTTTCATTTCTTGGTTTACTTTTCTATTTTAGAGCAGGACAATCTCCAGTAGTTCCTAAGAAAGAGTATGTGAGGGGTAGATTTTTTGACAACTTAAATATTTTAAAATATCTTTACTTTTCCATCACATTTAAATTGCTTTTATTGACTGGGTATAATCTCCCTCAGAATTTTGAAGATACCTCTTCACTGCCTTTTAGCTTCTAATGTCACTAGTAAGAAGTCCACTATCATTCAGATGCTGGCTTTTTTTTTTTTAACAGAACTATTTCTTCTGAGGGTGTGTGTATATGTATATGTATTTGGAAGTTTTTATTTTGTCAGCCTTTCAATTTTCAGATATATAATTGAATTTTTTCTTTGATAATTTTCCCTCTTCACTTTCTCTCTTCTTTCTATCTGGGACACTTATTATTTGACTGTGGACTCCCTGGATTGAAACTCTAATTTTCTTTTGTGTGTTCTATTTTGTATATTTGAGAAATTTCAATAGCTTCACTTTCCAATTTTTCTATTGCACTTTTTATTTTTGCTATTATAGTTTCAATTTTCAGAGTTGTTTTTTTTTTTTTTTATTTCCTCTTTAACATGTGCTTTTTTTGTTTCCTGGATGCATTTTCTTTTCAAACCTCTCACAAGATAGTTATTGCCTGTATTTTTTACTATTGCTACCACTACGACTGATAGTAGGGATGGTAATATTGTCTTATTTTGCTCCCTTCAAATATCCCACTGCCAGATGAAGTCTCAGCATCATCCTGCTTCTATGTCAGTTGCCTTCATCCTCTGCCTCTAACATTTTAACTTCTGCTCCTTCTCCTTGTGTTCTGTCACTCCAGAGTCTTCAAGAGGAAGTAGAGTTAAGGACCTGCTTTTAATCTACCATTTTTAACTTGAAGATGTAAACCATGTTACCTTGTAATTTTGCTCCTGAAATGCATAGCATTTTCTATTCAACAGTGTTATGATGTCTCACCCATCTATATGTGTCTACACATAGATAAGTTTCATTACACGTGGTGGGAGTGGGAAAGTAGAAAAGGACTTTTGATATAAATTTTCTTTTCATTCTTTAGCTCAGAGGAGAAATGTTCTTGTATTTTCATTGTTTTTTCTCATTTTCATGGTGTCTACTCTGTCTTGTAGTTCTCTTTCAATGGATGTTTAATATCTCGGTTACATAGCTTCTTACATATTTGTTTACCTTTCTCTCACATTTCCTATCTTTTTCCTATCCCTGAAAGATTTTCCTGAATTTATATTTCACTAACTTGACATTTGATTATGTTTATTTGATTATAGATTGATATTTGCATTTCCCATTGAAATTCTGTACTTACATCAAATTCTTCTGATAATAAAAGAAATACATTCCCATTGCAAATAAATAAGAAAACATAATAAAAATTATATACCTTAAACTAAGTCTGTAGTCACATTCTAGAGTTAAAAATATGTAACTCACATTCTAGAGTTAACAGTTTGGTAGGAATTTGTACTAATGTAAACATTCAGGCATTTGATTTATTTTTTTACAAAATAGAATCATGCAAACATCTTTATAACCTTATTTTTTACTTACAATGTAACATTGTCATTCATACTCATAAATACATTATTTGCATTGCAATTTTTAATAGTTACATATCACATCTTTGCTTAGATGCACTGTACTTTATTTTTCATTTTCTATTAATGAGTCTTAAGATGGTTATCATTTTCCTTTATCATCAAAATGTGATGGTGAATATACTCATAAATAGTTTTTCAGGACTTTCCAAATACTCTTCCTGAAGTGTTTGATGCATATGCCTGTTCACCTTCCAGAAAGGTTAGACCAATTTACATGCTTATCTGCAGTGCCTTTTTCTCCATACCTTTTTTGACTTCTCCAATCAGTTAGAGGTAGGGGAAAGGCAATTCATTCTTGTTTCAATTTGAATTTTTATAACTGTGAGAATTAGCATTCTTTTACTTATAGGCTATCTATATTCCTTCTACTGTGAATTATGTTCTTCATGTTATTTGCTCATTTTTATCAGATTTTCCTGATTAAATTCTTTAATTACTAAACCTAGACATCCTCTTTACAACTAATGATATAATGTATATGCAAATATGTATAAGTTATGAAAAATGTTCTTCTCCTCTCAACTACACCTTCCCCTCACATCCCAGGACATTGATGATCTGATTGTGTGCCTTTCCACAGCCTCCTCTGTGCTGACGTGCACGTAACATTTGCACAAGGGTGTTTGTTTTTTTGACTTCTACTATCCACATGATTATGCAACTTGTTTTATTTTTAATTATGAAAAGTTTCAAGCATTCAGAGCAGTCCAAAGTAGTAAAATAAACACCATATAGACACCATCTCCCATGATTTAAAACTGTTAACATTTTGCCATATTGTTTCATGTTTTATTTTGTTTGTTTGTTTTATTAATTAATTTATTTATTTTGAGACAGAGTCTCACTCTGTTGCCCGGGCTAGAGTGCCATGGCGTCAGCCTCGCTCACAGCAACCTCAAACTCCTGGGCTCAAGCAATTCTCCTGCCTCAGCCTCCTAAGTAGCTGGGACTACAGGCATGTGCTACCATGCCCAGCTAATTTTATATATATATATATTTTTTTAGTTGTCCAGTTAATTTCTTTCTATTTTTAGTAGAGACAGGGATCTTGCTCTTGCTCAGGCTGGTCTCGAACTCCTGAGCTCGTCTCAGCCTCCCAGAGTGCTAGGATAACAGGCATGAGCCACCACACCCCGCTGATGAAAGAAAGAAAGAAACAATATTAAAGATACAGTTTGTATCTGGCCTAGTTCTATTACCCAGACAACTTCTGTCATGAATCCGGTGTGAATCCTTCCTGAGTAAGTTCTTACACATATATGTCAAGACCTAATTTAAAAACATGCACAAACTTGCGCACGTACACACACACCCCACTCTCCTGCATACATGGTTTCATAAAAATGTATCTGGTTGTTTTGTGGTTTTTAAAACACAGTATTTGTTAAATTGTATTTTTACTCAACATTTTATTTTTGAGGTGTAGTCACACACAGAGTCATTTTAACTTATTTTAATAACTTTACGTAGTCTTTGATTATATGAACACACCAAAAGGTATTCACTCATTTATTGGTGGAAATTTAGATTGCCAGAGGATTTCACTATTAGTAACAAACCAGCCATGTACATCTTTGTACATGCCTTTCTGTAGCTATATGCAAATATTTTATAGTGTAGTTTCCCAGAGGGGAAATTTTGGGGCCATACGGTGTGGGCATCTATTGGTTTGCTAGATAATGCTAAATTAACCTTATAAGCAGTTTCTTATTTATTTTTTTAACTAGCAGAGCTTTAATTTTCTCCCATTCTTGCCAAATTCTACTATTGTTATAGTTATTTGCTTCTATTTGCCAGACATAAAACGATACTGATTATATTTATTTGCCTTGCCTAATTACAAAAAAGTTGAATAGCTATTCATGTTTACTGATGTAACTTGCTTTTATCATTTAATTTAAATAGCTAGTATAGAATTTATTTGATAAAATTTAGAACGATTCAAACATCCATTCTCAGAGATGCTTTACCATGCATCCTTGTCAGAACTGGATATTAAATCTCTTCTTAATGTTTGCAAATCTGATGGTTGAAACAAAGTGGGATTTCACTGGTTTCTTTGGGGTGCATTTCTCTGCCTATTAGTGAAGCTGGACATATTTTCAGACATTTACTAGCCATTTCGATTCTATCTTCTGTGAATTGCCTAATCATGTTCTTTTTCCACTTTCTATGGTTGTTTGCCTTTCTCTGATAAAATTATAGGGGCTGTTTTTATTATTAAATCTTAGCCACTCAATGTGCTGAAATTGTTTGTTCGTGCCCATTCTTCTGTTTACTCTGAATATATATGTCTGTCTTTATTACAAAAATATGATGGACATTAAACATGTCTATATTTTGTTTATAATGCCTGGGTGTCCTGCATTACATAGAAAAGTGTCTTTCATCCCTCTGTTGGGGAGATAGAGAGGGCACTTAGCCCAGGCTTCTCTGTCTTCATTCAAGCGTAGTCACCAGGTGTCTCAGATGTGAGCTGTTACCAGCACAGCAGACAGCACCTGAGAAGTGAGTCCCCAAGCAGGTAAAATGATTTAAGGGTATCTAAGTAAGATGCTAACTACAGAGATTTTTATTTCATGTAAATCAATACTTCCCTATTTGACTCCAAGGCTAGCATCCTGTTTTCTCCTTGAAGTTCTTCTATAGAAGTGAATGTTAACGACCACAAGAAAATTTAATACTTTGAGCTTCAACATGGTCCATACTTCATATATCAAAACAGAAAATTACCAAGATAGTCACAGACACATATATATTAATAACAAACTTTTAAAAACACTTTAACATTTCACAAATAGTCTACTTGATTTCCAATTTTTTGAAAAAGGTCAATTTCTTGAAGGCATAAAAATACTCCGAACAGTTTTTATTAATATTGTGTCATGCTTTATGCCTTATAGAGTATTGGTCCACTTACTTGTCCATGGAAAATTAATTTATGATGAAGTAGTGAAAAAATGCTGATGCTGAAGATAACAGTATATTCGAGACCACTAACCCAGTGCTGGGGTATAAAGGATACTTACTGTAATACTGCAAGAGACTAAGCCTACCTAAACAATGACCAATTTTTTAAAAATTCCGATTATTAAGGTGAGACTTGGAAGAAACTTAGAAAATAGCTGACTGATTGTAAGAAAGGCAACAAAGGCCTATGGTATATTTTTTAGGAATCCAAAAAGGTCACAAACCCCTCAAAATTAGGTCCTGGAAGATTTACCAAATTTAGCCCTCAGAATATATGATCCAAAATATCAGTTTGCAAATGATAAAAGAATTAGGTGTTTATGGCTGTTTATCATATTGACTTCTAAGGAATAGTTTTATCATACTAACACCATCTTTTCTATAAGAGAAATAGCCTAGCAGAGTTTGTCTCAAAGGCAGCAAATGTTTTCTAAAGGACATTAAAAACATTAACCCCAGGGAAGGTGCTGAGTGTTAGAGTACAAACATGGTTTCTGCAGGCAAAACCAAACTACTTGTAGGAAGAGTAGAAATCTGTGTGTGTCGGGGGGTAAGGATGATGAGCTTTTAACACCCTGAGATGGTTTTGTGCCTAAAATTCCCACCGCAGAAGTTACTCATTTGGGCTAAGATTTAGCAGATAAATAATATCTCTTATTAAAATAAAAATGTGTTATTTTGAAATTTCAACACATAAACATATTAAGCCTCAAAGAAGAATGAAACCCATGGTAGAAATCACTTTGATGGAAGCAGGAAAGAGAGAAAAGGTAGAGGCCAAGAGCCAGCAGAAAAGATTGAACCCAGTGCTTTGAAGTTGGTTTTTCTGGACAAAAATGAGTATCATGAAGACACTAAGCAATTCAGGTTAGCACTTAACCTGGAGAGAGGGAATCTAAGAGCAATAGGTGATGCTCACTATAGCTCTGACATTAGGAGTACAAGGCTTTAGACGCGGTTAGCCTGGGCTCACATCCTGGCTCTTCCACCAACTTTATTAAAACTCTTTAATCTCAACGTTCTGATCTCAGCACGGATGCATTAATACTTTCCTCTCAAGATCATTTTAAAAATAAATAAGATATTATACAAAATGCACAGCAGCATGTGTCGTGTTTTACAAGCACTTGATGTGCCATAACGAGTAATTCACAGTTTTGTCTGTGACAGGTCCTCATCCGCCCCTTCACAAACGTCCACTGGTTGCTGCTCCCAATGGTGTCAGCTTTTTTTGTCCACCGTGGTGGACTTTCCCCCGTGTTCTAGGTTTCAGGTAAGCTTTCCAGGCTGAGTTGGCCCAAGCTCATCTCCAGAGAAGGAAATATGTCATATCCAAGTGTGACATCGTCTGTTTAGACATACGTGGGCATTATGGATGCACAATTGTAAAAGACAAACATAAACATGAATTTGTTTGTTTGGAGTGTGAGGAAGAAGAGGAGGGAGACTTACTTATATAATATCACCCTAGGTGCTTGGCCCTGCAGTAGGTACTTTTAAATATATTATTTCATTTGATATTCATCACAACCTTATAACAGAAGTGCCTTCATCTTAAAGGTAAAAAATTTAAGTAAGACCCTGAGGTTGAGCAGCTTATAGGACGCAGATCCTGAAGAATAAGTTTAAAAATGCACACCAGTGAAACGAACACAAGTATAAAGCAGAGTTTTAAAAGAAAGCATTGAGGATGCCCTGTAAAATCTTCCTGAGACTTTCTCTTTGTAAGCAACTCTAAGTCCCGTGGAGTTTACAGAGAAAGAAACATGAGGTTGGTGCCATATTCCTGAGTTGCTAGCATTTGAGCACAGAAAGGCAGTAAGTTCTCCATTGCAATAAATGGAGGTCTTTACTTGCCTAGAAAGCTGCAAATGTCACCAGTCCTCCTGGTGATTCTGATAAAAGCATCTTCTTTGAGGGGCGTAATTACCACCCCCACCCTATGAGCGTCAGGGCAGGAGCAAGAGATCGCCAGTAATAATAGCAAAGTCTATTTCTCATGATGGATGGGGCAAGAAAAGTTGAGCATCCATAACTCAGATATAGAATATTTCACCTTGGGTCAAACTCTTGTCTTGGGCCACAGCAAGAGGAAACAACAGGAGGGAACTAGAATTTTATATATTAAGGTTTGTTCCTTTAATCCTAAGAGTTATTGAATACATTTCCTAAGAGAGGTAGGTAGCACTCGAAGGTCTTATAAGCTCTGCTGTGGAAAGCCCCATGGAGATGACACAGAATGAAAGTGGGCGGCCCAGCTACGGAGGCACCTGGTGATTTTTTTCTTCTCTGTAAAGAAACTGAGAAATGAGGTGACCCCACGAGAACTCCCTACAGAAGTGTAGTGATGTTGGGTGACATTACTTTGTGGGGTCTGTCACTGCTGCTGACAGAAGCAGATGAGGCTTGCCACCAGAATTTCTGCCCATCAGAGAGAGAAGCCTTTGAGCAACCCACCCATGAACACCTTAAATTCAAATTCGTTTATTTATTCAAGTATGATTTATCAAACATTCTCATATGGTAGGCACTGTGGTAGCTATTAATAGCATCTGGGCCTCGTAGGAAGCAAAGATAGATATTACTCTTGCCTTAAAATAGCTTGTAGTTAAAAGAGGCTAAGGTGATAAAAGTAAGAATATAAACTGTCATCAATCTTATGATAAGATAAGCAGGGACTATGAGAGCAAATAGCAGTAGAGTGTTAAGAAAAAATCTTTAAAACTTGGAAATAGGACAAAATGGGTGGGTGGCATGTCTTTTCAATGCACCACTGGGCCATTGTTTAACCAGGAACGTGTAATTATCTGTGGGAATGCACCTATGTTTGACTTCGCTGTTTACTATTGGGGATTCAGACTCCGAAGTCCCACGTGAACTTGTAGATTTCTGTCTGGAAGAGATGATAATCCCAAAGTTTACAGTTTATTGCACTGTAGGACCTTAATCAATTTTGTCTCTAGCTCAGCAGACTTATTTCAAAATGCCTTATCTAGTGGACTGTAAATTCCTTATTCCTCAAAATGCTCTTTGAATGAGCTTTACCAACCTATCAGTTTCCTCATTAATAAAAGAATTGAATAAAATCTTTGATACATGCTCAGTTGATTGGTATGAGAGTCATGTTTTTAACATTTTGAAAACGTATTACTTGATAGCAACAGGAACCATTTCTGGGAAGATGGATACATGGGTCAGTTTGGGCTGCTATTAATATAACAAAATACTGTAAACTACATATGGTTTAAACTCACTGTGTCTTCATATGGTGAAGAAGGAGGGGGAGAGAGAAAGAGAGAGAGAGAGAGAGAACTCTGATCTCTCTTGCTCTTCCTATAACAACACTAATCCCACCATGGGGGTCCTACACTCCTGACTTCATCTACTTACTTATCTCTCAAAGGCCCCAGCTCCAAATACCATCACATTGGGGGTTAAGAATTCAATATATGATTTGGGGCATGGGGGAAACATAAACATTCAGCCATAACAATGGGGTTGGGAGTTATAAGACAAGGTTTGCAAGATACAGTTGTAGAGGATGCAGCAATTGATGGAAACTGACATGATATAAAAATGGCATAATGCAGTTGAAATAGCTTTGGCATCAGGCAGATCCAAATTCAGATCCTACATTCAAGACTAAATAGCTATTAGTACAACTGTCCAGTGCCTCAATTGCTCAACAGTTAAGTGGAGCTGACAATAATGACAATATCACAGGGATGCGTGATCATTATAAAGTAACATATGTGAAACACGCACCATAGTATCTGGTACCCAATACTTAGGGAATTACAGTAAGTTCCTTTCCTAGACATTAACTGGTACTGCTATGGGAATTTCCAAAGAAATCACAACTGGAAATTCAGTTCCACATTCTCAGTTACTGGGTCTCTCATCCTTGACATTCCCATAGTTATGTGTATGAATTAATTACCTCTCATATACAAGTTGTATAAAGTTTTCCACCAAAACATTTAGTAGATATTGCAGCCCAGGAACTCTGAGCCTAAGCAGCTATAGAGACTCTGAATTTCATCTCAGGTTTCAAATGTTCAGGACATGGCAGGAACTAAGAAAAAGGACCACATGAATAAATTTTTATGTCATTAGCACAAGCTCGATTTAGTGTTTGCAACAATTCAGATAAAGATCAACCTTGCTTTACCTTTGCTCAGCAAAACCTACTTCAAAGATTAACAGTGTAGGGAAATTTTTTAAAAGAATTTTTAATATCGTTAACAAATCAAATGCTTTTTCTTTGCCTACCTTAATTGCAAGGATAATATAGATCAAATTACATGTAAAAATAAAATGTTCTCATCTAGTCTTTAAAACTGGTCCACAAAGGCTATTTTCTAAGCTGTACTTCATCACTTTCAAGTATGTGAAGTAAGTTAAATAGACCTAATGTAGATGAATGTTGCCAAAAGTATTCTATAGTTCAGATTTTTTTCACCATTTTAAATCAACCTACCTATTAGTTCAAATACCATGGTACTAGACAGACGACACTGCAGCATCCTTGGATGTAGCCTC